>JBBPBX010060320.1:3633-21484 GCA_038048925.1 Garcialebias charrua
AGTGTTCGTGTGTTCATTCATTCATTCTGTAACTGGTTTTGACGCTCGAAGGATTAAAGGCAACTGCTTGCAGATCAGTTTGTTTCTCCTTCTTCACACGCTACAATGTGACTGTTTCCTTATCAGCCCAAAAAAGCCACCTCCAAGAATAAAAATGAAAAAGAATGAAAAAAAAACAGCAAGTCTCAATGGAGGAGGTGAAGCCTTCAGCTTCAAATTGATCCTCAGCTCGGTTCAGTCCTGCTCCCATTCAGATCAGGCACTTCAAAGCAGCCGCGTGAAGCCGCACGTCTCACAGCCTAAGAAGTGCACTAGTTTCTGCCACCATATTTGTTACTTTGTTATTGTCAATGGACATAAGAAGTTCTTTCTCTGTGGACATCAGCATAAATGCCTCCAAATGCTCCTGGTTAAGTGTGCTTCGTAGTCTATTCTTGATGAACTTGAGAGTAGAGAAGCTTCTTTCACATGCAACCTGAGACAATGAAAGGGTCAACAAATATTTGTATGCCAGCCCTATAACTGGGTAGGCATCTGTGAAAAGGTTATACTGTGTCAATATAAGGTAAACACAGATAACACAGTTTCTGCAAGAAGAACAAGCCCTGCTTTCAAGTTCAATCTCTGGTTCAACTGAGCCCTCCTGGCCACCCTGTTCCATCTCAGTACCTATCCTGACAGTGGACTCTTCCAGAGGGGACTTTTTGAGCCTATCCCACTGGGATGCTAGACTGGACAGCTCTGTGTGTAAAGTACTCACTGTGGCTCTCTCATCAAATCTAAGCAGATTTTTGCTTATTTCTTGAAGTGCTGAGCTCTTGAGTCCTTTAAGCCTTATCTCTGAAAAGTTTTAGGGTCAAGACAAGCAAAATCAGAGACAAGTTTGGCATTGGTTGCAATATGTATGCATATGCATGAGTTTATTTTTATTTGTCTATTAAATGTGTTGCTTTAACATTTTTCTGTCTCCTGTTTTCACTTCACCTCATGCATTTCTGCCTCATTACGTAAATAAGGACTTATGTGGAAAAAAATAATTACATTTACATAACACAAGTCATCCAAGAGTAAAAGTAAAAACAAAAAATATACAGGCCTACCGGTATTTTAAGCACAGTAAAATGTAAAATTATGAATTAAAATATATAATTTGTTGGAACTAAGCTGGAAAAAAACCCATGATGGCCAATTAATTTTTAAAACACGAGATAAAGTTCTCTTTTAATTTAAATTGTCCTTTGACGTTTATTTATTTATTGGTCAATTTATATATTTCTGCTTTTATTTTTAGGCTATGTCAGTTTAGGTCCACTTGACTTTCATGCATGTTTAGTGACATAGTGTACAACGTTGTGACATTAGCTTAATTTATTATGCTAGTTTTTAATTTATGTCATTACCTGTTGCTTCTTCTGTCTGTCTCTTTGAAAAAATGTCTGCTTTGCACATTTGGCAGCTTCCTCCTGTAACGCCTTTCTTTTCTTCAACCTGACTTTTTCAGCTCCACGGCCTCTTCATTAGCAGTTTGGACTCCGCGCTGCTCCATCACCTGATGTTTTGGAAAATACTTGGAGACATGCTTCGCTCCTGGGTTGGACTCAACCAACAGTGAATTTTCAGGGGTGTTTTTTTATCAAATGGTAGTTCCCAAGCTGCCAGCCCAGTGAGCGCAGTCTCTTAAAGGGATCAGCGCTTTAAGAGGCTGCAGGCTGCAGTCTCTTGAAGTGATCAGCGCTCCCTCCCTTTAAAGGCTGAGTTAAGGCTCGGATATAGTCGCGCTTTGGTCCGCAAGCTGGAGCGCACGTGCTGCGCGCGCACTGTGCATGCGTTTATAGTGTGGCACGGCAGCGCTTGGCAAAGTGCTGTTCTTTTACTGACCAGCAGGTGGCAGTACCCTCTAAAACCTGTGCATATGTTGCAAGAAAGGGTGTAGAAGAAGAAATCTACCGTAGAAGAAGAACTGTTTGAAATCACACAACAAAAACAAATAGCTTTCCGCTCGCGTGCTGAACTGTTGTCTTTATTTGCGGTTTTAATGCATGGAGTCAGCGGAGGAGAAAGCGATCACGTGACTTTTGGCGAAAAAACAAAAGAAAAGTCCGACTCCAGATCAGGAATGAAGGAGAATTTAATACATTTTGTGTCACAAAACATTCCTCCATGCGTCGCGACGCCGTTTCCACGACCACAGCGGCGCAGACAGCTGCAGAATCTGGCGTGAAGGCTGTCGGTGAGGTCCACACCCGACCTGTCAATCAATTTGGCGCGCGCGCTAGGCTTGCGGAGCTTCAAAATCTGGGAGGTGCACGACCACGCGCGAAACCAACGCGCTGGCCAAAGCGCGGGGGCGGGGACTTCGCAATTGCGTCACTTTGGCCGCGCGCCCTATGCGACGCGTCAACTATATCCTAGGCTTTAGAGCGCGCGCGCTGCGCGTGCACTGTGCCATGCGGCGAAATGCGTTTACAGTGTCGCCTCTGTGTTTATGGTTGACGCACGGCGGTGCATGGCAAAGTGCTGTTCTTTTACGGACCAGCAGGAGGCAGTACCCTCTAAAACCTGTGCATATGTTGCAAGAAAGGTGTAGAAGAAGAAATCTACCGTAGAAGAAGAACTGTTTGAAATCACACAACAACAAACACAAATAGCTTTCCGCTCGACCTGTGCATATGTTGCAAGAAAGGTGTAGAAGAAGAAATCTACCGTAGAAGAAGAACTGTTTGAAATCACACAACAAAAACAAATAGCTTTCTGCTCGCGTGCTGAACTGTTGTCTTTATTTGCGGTTTTAATGCATGGAGTCAGCGGAGGAGAAAGCGATCACGTGACTTTTGGCGAAAAAACAAAAGAAAAGTCCGACTCCAGATCAGGAATGAAGGATAATTTAATACATTTTGTGTCACAAAACATTCCTCCATGCGTCGCGACTCCGTCTCCACGACCACAGCGGCGCAAACAGCTGCAGGCTCCGGCGTGAAGAGGGTGAAGGCTGTCGGTGAGGACCTGTCAATCAAATCGTAGCGCCCACCGCGCGCGCGCAGGGCTTGCGGAGTTTCAAAAATTCAGAGGTGCACGGCACGCGCTAATCCCCTGCGCGGGGCCAACGCGCAGGGGCGGGGACTGTGAAATTGCGTCACTTTTGGAGCGCGCACCCTCGCGCGCTGCGCGACGCGTCAAGTATGAATCTGAGCTTAAAGGCAGGGACAAGTCGATTTTGAGCAGATTTATTCAACCGTCATCATTTTCCCCGTGCGCCTATCGGCCCATTCATGACGCGGCCCATNTCTCACGCTCCTAACCCACACCCCCCCCGCCTGCAGCCCCCGCGGCCGCGCAGGTTCTCGTTGAAATAATTGCAAAGCGATGCAAAACTGTTTTGTATGTGACACAAATGTATTAAATTCCCCTTCTTCATCCCTGATCTGGACTTTTCTTTTGTTTTTTTGCCAAAAGTCAAGTGATCGCTTCCTCCTCCGCTGAGTCATGACAGAAACATTGAGGAAATGAATGAATTTGTCACGAGCAAATTAAACTCATGTCCAACGTGGCTGCGTGTCGCTCTGCAGATTTCATGGTGTTCTGGTGCGCTAGAGCGCTCCCTGTTTTTATTTTATTTTCTAGAACGTTTTATTAACATATACGGTAATCACAGAACTTCGCAGCTGCTGACAGGACATGTAGTGGAGGCGGAGCATTTGGAAGCGGAGCTGAATTTCACCGAGAGCAAGAGCGAGCTGAGCCATATATGGCTCTGAGTGGGGAGGGACCAGAATCAAAGTCAAAGTCAACTTTATTGTCAGAACTGCAATATGTACAGGACATACACAGGATTGAAATTGCGTTTCTCTCAGTCCCTCGGTGCAACAGTAACCATTTAAACACTAAAACACTGAAACATTTAATAAACATAAGCATAAAATAGTAAAAGTGTAACACTGTCCTGAGTTTTTGCATAGTAGTATAAAAGTATGAAAATTTACACCAACACTAAAACACTAAACATTTAATGAACATAAGCATAAAATGAAATAATAAAAGTGTAATACTGTCCTGAGTTTTTGCATAGTAGTATAAAAAGTATAAAAAGTATATCTATAAAATAAACTGAAGGTTCTAGCATTGACATTTGCAAAGAGTGGCAAAGCAGCATATGAGTTAATGTACACAGTATATGTATGAGGTAGTTGATGTTGGTATAGAGGCAAAGTGGCATATGCAGTAAGGCACATTGGGCATCCTTAAATAAGGCTGGTCAGAGAATACTGTATATGTATCAGCAGTAGTGTAGATATAAAAGTAGTGTAAATGTAAACAGTAGTAATAAATGTAAACAGTAGTAATAAATGTAAACAGTATTAATAAATGTAAACAGTGAATGTAAACAGTAGTATGACTATAGGCAGTGATGTAATACAAACATTAGTGCAAATATGAGAAGTAGTGCAAACTGAATGAGCACATGACCGAGAGTTTAGTGAATAACCCGTTTGATGACACAGAGTCCAGTGTTAAAATCTTTGTGTTGAGTGGTAATGTGTGAGAAAGTTTTTTGTGTTAAGGCAGTTCAAATGGGAGGGGAGGCAGAGCAGGCAGAGTGTTTAGCATCCTGAATGCTTTCCCAGATGAAAATTTTCCTAAGTGCTGCGTTCTACAAAAACTGCAGAGTGCACCTTTAATTTGAGTTAAATGCATAATTATAGGTGAAGCCTTGTTCATTTGAGATTGTATTAAGGGTCAGATTTTTTTAAATGTTTAAAAAAAAAATCTTTTAAATGTTGCTATGTCTTCTTTGTACATGAAAAAAATCACATTGCATGGAAAACCATCTCAGTCTGTAATCTGGTGCATTAAATCCTGCAGAGCAGCACGTTTGGATAAATATGAACGCTTTCTGTCCAGATATTTCTTGACTTTTTATCTTTGTACACCCCTCCAGTCTGCTTAGCTTTTATCCACCATTAGTCAGATTAATCACCCCAGCGGGACTGCTTTACTGGCTGATCATCTCACAGCTGAGATTTTATGAGCGCCCCTCACCAGTTCCCTCATTTCATCTCCTCTTCAGACTTTTGTCATAAAACCCATTCGACTGTGATCTCCTTTTTTTTCTCCCCCTGTGGAGCTTATTTCAAGGATCTGCCTCGCTGTGTTTTATTCCGATACACTCATGGAAAGATCGACTGGCTGTTTGGATGGCTCTGCTCCCTTCCTCCACTGGGCAGATGCTATTTCTTTGTTTCATGCTTCAGTGCAGCGATCATTACAGACCTGATGTCAGTGGGCACTCCGCGAGGCTGCAGAGAACAGAGGGCCGAGGGAAAAATCATTCACAAGTGACCTTTGACTTCTTGCTACGTTTACTGGGGGGTGTAATTTTAGTTTGTTGCTTTTTGAATGGTTGTATCATTGAAGGTTTAATGTGGCTAATTTAGAAGCAGGTGCTGGAGAATATGAGGATTGAATACAAATAGGAGCAGCTCCTGCAGTCTGTCACAGTCTGCAGACTTTAAACACCACCAGTGGATGTTCCATAATCAATCGGCACTACAATATCAGCCGATTCTTCTTTGTAATGTTAAATCAGGCTAATTAAAATGGTAGTAATGACTTGGACAATGTTGGTGAAAATGTTTTAAAGGAATATTTATGTTGTAACAAATACTGAAATGTATACAGTATTTACAACTGAAGGTACAATTTTTGTGTTTTCTTTGTTTTTATTTTTAAGTCTATGATTTTGTTTTAGATTATTAGGGTTTGTTCCTGAAAACCATCAAAAGACAGAAGATTATTTTGTTTAGTAAATGTTCCTCAAAACCGTTTTTTTTTTTTTTTTAACAATGAGCACTCTTTGATGAGATGTCCCTTATGAAACATGCTGCCAGGAGAAGAATAGAAAGAGTTTAAGTTAAATCCTTTAAACCGTTTTTTTTAGACAAATGCTCAATGTATTGACAACAAAGCTAATCAAAACCAACATTGAATATCAATAGTGAGAAAATGCTAACTTTTTTTTTGTGTGTAAGAAATAACAGTAAGGAAAGAAAAACCTGCTCCATGTCATTCCGAGCATTAATATTATGTATACAGGCCAGGTAGGCAACATTTTTTTCTAGAGCTCCAGCTTAGTTAAAAGGATTAAAGGGCCATAAATTGAATTGAACCATGCCCACCTGCTTCTATCATAGCACCAGCAAAACGACAAAAAATTAAAGTATTTTTCAGCATATATGTTGCAGCTTTTTGCATAAATTTGCAAGTCCTGCGATTTATACACTAATATACATTTTTTGTCCAATATTCATTACCCAATTTTTGGCTGAGATCTGATGATTTAATTCATTCTGACATGAAAAATATTAACCATTACCATTTGTAGCTGCTAGAGGTGCAAGAGCCCCTTCGAGTCTGATGGCAAGCCAAGTGTCTCATTAAAAGGTAAAAGTGGTTATTAATGAGACACTTGACTTGCCATACAGAGCCACCGTCATCCTCGCGCCAGAACTCTTGGACCAAACGTCAAATCAGCTGCATTTCTCCACGCCTCCCAGACAAAATGCAGCTGATTTGACCATTAAAGTGCATTTATTAAGGAAAATGTCAACGAGACACACATTTGCTATAATGTTGAGCAAACAAATAATTGTTATTAAGTATCACTCTTGTTAAATTCTTGTTAAAGTCCTCCCATGCGCGCTCCCACGGCTGCCACTTTGGCAGCCAATCGATTTTTGGCACAACACCGGCCCACGTTTACAGGTGGTCAGCGGTGACGCATAAAGCATAATAGATGCGACGTATACGGTGAAGCAACTTATTTATGTTTTTTCCACTTTATTAGACAATTTTTGGACAGATGCGGCTTATACACTGGAGCAACTTGCTCGGCGAAAAATACGGTACTATATGCATGACAACAGATAACATTTGTAGCTTATTGACTTGCTTTGGATCAACGTTCCTTCAGGCAGATGAGTCCATCTCAGGGCTTTTTAATGTTTTGTTAGATGAGTTTAGCACAGTTATCACATTTTGTCAAAACACAACAATACACTTTTTAGAGTGTTAACTCAAAGGGTCAATGTGTAAATTGATTTTTTGCACTAAAACGTGTAACTTTTTAAAATGTTTTTCTAGCTATTGTTCTGACCGTGAAATTCCGGCAAAGGAATATGAAGTTCTATTTGAGTCAAAAAGTCCCTGATTTTGCAGTATAAGTTTTGTTTTGACTTTGTTTAAGAGTTTCAGCTTATTTTACTTTTCTTTGAAGACGTCAAGGGCTGGACTGAGATGGACTAGAGCAGGGCTATTCAACTGGAAGCCCGGGGGCTAAATCAGGCTCATTGGTGAGCTCAGTTCGGCCCACCAAGGGGTTCATTTGTAAATAAAACTAGATTTTAACCATAAAACAAACGAGAATAACTGCTGGATGTTCAGCCCCTGAGCTCTTGGCTTTCAGTAATGGTGGCCCCCCTGAGAAGTTTGCCCCTTTTCCACTACCGGCCCAGAGCGGCCCAGTCTGGTCCGGTCTGGTCCAGTTAGGATCGGCTCACATGCACGGTTTTGTTTCCATTCACTTACTGCAGCCCTTCTGTGGGCGGGGTGTAGAATCTCACTCGTCCTACCACGTGGTGGCGGTAGTGTTACCTCAAGCTATTTACTAGCCACCACTAAACGTTAGAAGAAGAACACCCTGCAGAACCTTGTCTCACCACCTGTTGGCGGTAATGTCCCTTGAGCTATTTAATGCTCTGATCTTACTTTATAGACTTTTCAGCTTGTTTTAAACCCCTGTGTTTTCCATTTTGTTTCTTTATAATAAAGATTATTCTCATATATGCACAAGGTTCCTGTTAACATTGCTTAACACATTGATCACACTGCCCTGTAATCAGTTAAACTATTTTTACAGTAAGGTAATATTAAATGTTTGTATTTCATTAAATTTAAACGGTAATATTTTGTCAGGGCTAATTCAAAGTCAAATGCAAATGGATAATTTGGTTTAAACTGTCCCATAAACATTAAAAGCATGTTTCTTTAAACGTAAAAACAAAGTATTAATAATTAAATGTTTGTTGATCAGGAAACTCGTTTGGGCATCCAAGAACAGCTTCATCGGGGTTGATGGCGACGTCTGTGCATCCTTGGAAAAGCTGCTGCACCCACAACCCGACATCAGGATGGATGGATGGATGGATGGGTTCATGTTGACATCTGTGCATCCTGGCAAAAGCTGCTGCACTACTCATGACACGACAACAGGAAGGATGGATGGATGGATGGATGGCTGTTCAAATCTAATAATCTTTTTCTTATGATTCTTTAAAGGTCAAATGCAAATGGAAAATATTGAATGGTAAATGGAGCTTATTTATATAGCGCTTTCCAGCCCCCTGTGAGGAGCCCCAAAGCGCTTTACAATACCAGCCATCCACCCATTCATTCAGACATTCATACACCGGTAGTGGTAGCCTGCCTTGCAAGGCGCCATCCAGACCTACCGGGAGCAACTCGGGGTTAAGTGTCTTGCCCAGGGACACACAACACATGGTGGGCGGATGCGGGATTCGAACCTCCAACCTTCCGATCAGGGGTCGACTGCCATTACCACTACACCACGGTCGCCCACAATAATATTGTGTAATATTCTTAACTTCCAGTATGTTTTTAAACAAACACTATACTGTAGACACTTAACATTGTAAAATATGTGTAGGAAATTATTGTTCAATGACACCACTTAAGAAATAAAATGTTTATTATGAAAACTAAGAAGTGAAAAAAGCACAAAAATAAATACTGCATCCACCTAAATGATTTTTTTCCTGTTGTCTCATGTGCTTCCTCCAGAAGACACAAGTTGATAAATTCTGGTGTTGACTTCTTCGTCTTAACTGTAAAAAAAAAGAAAAACATGGTTACCGGTAATTCAGTCTAGAAACTGTTTTATATGTAGATATCTTTTATAAGATATATGTAAGATATATATACATATAT
The DNA here is from genome assembly GCA_038048925.1 of Garcialebias charrua. NCBI lineage: Eukaryota > Metazoa > Chordata > Actinopteri > Cyprinodontiformes > Rivulidae > Garcialebias > Garcialebias charrua. The sequence goes on from JBBPBX010060320.1 coordinate 12,634, forward strand.
CAAATATCTCAGAAACCACAAAGCAGATATTTTTCAAACCAACACAGTGTAATCACTACATGTTTATATACACACTGTAAGCTGTTAGAGTTATTTGAATTAAAATTCGATTTTTAATAGACATAAGTGTGTCGACCTAGCTTTTTTTTTCTACTAGTATTTAACACATATCTTATATCTCAGAAACCACAAAGCAGATATTTTTCAAACCAACAGAGTGTAATCACTACATGTTTATGTGCATACTGTAAGCTGTTGGAGTTATTTGAATTAAAATTCGATTTTTTAATAATTTATTTTCGAAGCACATGTGATAGGTTTGGAATTAGTCAAAACAAATCAATTTAAATCCAGCAGATTTGACCACAACGTGACATTATTAAGGACTTGTTAACCTGAGGAACCCTCGTGGTATAAAGCAGCTATGAAATATATTTTTTAAGCTTTTATTTAGCTACATTTAAAACAAAGAACGCCGATCGACCCAACCCGCGCGTGCATGTGATGTGCATGTGTCGACCTACTTTGTTAAATCCAGCTGATTTGACCACAACGTGAAATTATTAAGGAACTGTTAAGCTCAAGCACCCTCTTGATATAACGTCAGCTATGAACTATATTTTTTAAAGCGTTTATTTAGCTACATTATAGAAATAAAGACGGCTCACGTGCGCGCGCGCGGGCGCGCGCGTGCACGTGGCGAAACTACTTTTTTAAATCCTGCCGTTTTGACAACAACGTGGAATTATTAAGGAATAGTTCGGCTTAAGACACATGTGTGATGTAATTTTTAATACAAATAATTGTTTTTACCGTGTTAATCTTGTAAAGTCCTTCGGTGTTTTGCTCCCTCACGGCAGCCACTTCCTCAAACTCAGTCCAGCCTCCTCCTCACGGTTCGGGGCCAGCCGGCCTCGGACCTGCTCTGAGATGAGGCCGGAATCTTGGCGCGGCGCCGCGCATCTGTAAAGCTCAAGCTTATGCTACTTCCCCACCGCACGCATCTCGCGCAGCCGAAACAGCCATTTTACATTGAAGTCTATGGGGACGCGAATCTTGGAGCAGCGGGTCGTGTCGCGGCGCATCCACAGCATGCAAGCAGCGCGAAAGTGAGCAGCAGCTGTTTTCTACTCCAGCATCGCATCCGAGCAGCGACTGTGCTGCTCGGATGCCTTGCTGTGGAAGCACGCCATTCCATGCTTCCACAGCTAGATTCAGCTCGCTGCCCAGCAGCAAACAATCAGGACCAATCAGGAGAGACTCTGCCATGTGATCACGCCACGACGACGGGACGGAATTAGGTGGGCACCGTGCGAAACGTTTAACAGATGAAAAAAATCCCGCGGTAAACATGAAGGAGAAACTTACAGCAGGTCGTCAAACTGGGCGCGGGTGACACGGAAGTACAGCTGAAAGCGCTCCTCGTCTGCGCGCAGCTCTTGGATCATCAGATGGTGAAATTCACTGAATTCATGACGCCTCTCATGTGGGGTGAATCCAGAATCGTCGTTGTGCACGGCGTCTGCGTGTTGCTGCTTTGTAGATTAAGTACAACAAGGCAATTCTTCGTATTGCGTCTGCCACTTTTCTGAGACCGGAAATAAACAAACACCGGAGCGGAAGAGGACCAACACGCTCCTCCTCCCACTGCAGACGCGTTAGATGAGGACAGTCATCTGTTGACAAGCAGCCAGTACAGTGCATTTGGAGATTTTTGGAAGCGCAATATGCTTTAGGTGAGGATGAGGCATTAGGATATAGTTGACGCGTCGCATAGGGCGCGCGGCCAAAGTGACGCAATCGCGAAGTCCCCGCCCCCGCGCTTTGGCCAGCGCGTTGGTTTTGCGCGTGGTCGTGCACCTCCTAGATTTTGAAGCTCCGCAAGCCTAGCGCGCGCGCCGAATTGATTGACAGGTCGGGTGTGGACCTCACCGACAGTCTTCACGCCAGAATCTGCAGCTGTCTGCGCCGCTGTGGTCGTGGAAACGGCGTCGCGACGCATGGAGGAATGTTTTGTGACACAAAATGTTAAAATTCTCCTTCATTCCTGATCTGGAGTCGGACTTTTCTTTTGTTTTTTCGCCAAAAGTCACGTGATCGCTTTCTCCTCCGCTGACTCCATGCATTGAAAGCCGCAAATAAAGACAACAGTTCAGCACGCGAGCGGAAAGCTATTTGTTTTTGTTGTGTGATTTCAAACAGTTCTTCTTCTACGGTAGATTTCTTCTTCTACACCCTTTCTTGCAACATATGCACAGGTTTTAGAGGGTACTGCCACCTGCTGGTCAGTAAAAGAACAGCACTTTGCCAAGCGCTGCCGTGCCACACTATAAACGCATGCACAGTGCGCGCGCAGCACGCGCGCTCCAGCTTGCGGACCAAAGCGCGACTATATCCGAGCCTTTAGGATATAGTTGACGCGTCGCATAGGGCGCGAGGGTGCGCGCGCGAAAAGTGACGCAATCGCATAGTCCCCGCCCCCGCGCTTTGGCCAGCGCGTTGGTTTCGCGCGTGGTCGTGCACCTCCCAGATTTTGAAGCTCCGCAAGCCTAGCGCGCGCACCAAATTGATTGACAGGTCGGGTAGGGACCTCACCGACAGCCTTCACGCCAGAGCCTGCAGCTGTCTGCGCCGCTGTGGTCGTGGAAACGGCGTCGCGACGCATGGAGGAATGTTTTTTATGTGATACAAAGTATTAAATTCCCCGAGCGAGCAGAAAGCCATTTGTTTTGTTGTGTGATTTCAAACAGTTCTTCTTCTACGGTAGATTTCTTCTTCTACACCCTTTCTTGCAACATATGCACAGGTTTTAGAGAGTACTGCCACCTGCTGGTCAGTAAAAGAACAGCACTTTGCCATGCGCTGCCGTGCTACACTATAAACGCATGAAGCCGCACGGCACAGTGCGCGCGCAGCACGCGCGCTCCAGCTTGCGGACCAAAGCGCGACTATATCCGAGCCTTTAGGTGGAAATGCTCTCCAACGCGCGCTTGGCACGCAAATATGACGTCACATCCGAGCCGGGCCAACAAGTGGAAAAGGGGCATAATTGAAGAGGGCCTCTTCTGGCTCCCGGTCCTTCACCTGCGTGATCTACAACCATCAATAGATTATCAAAATAGATCAGAGAATGAAAAAGTGTTTGCCTCTGAAGAGGGATTGTGAATCCCTATTTGATTCAGCCCCTTATTAAAAATACTTAATTACCGTATTTTTCGGACTATAGGTCGCACCCGAGTATAGGTCGCATTGTCCAATTATTGCCAAATAATTGGAAAAATCCATATATAGGTCGCACCTGAATATAGGTCGCACCTACATCAAAATGTGGACCGTGTTTAGCTCTGCTGCAAATGTCTCTTCCACAGGAGCGCACAGCAAGGCTTTTAAGAAGATTAACACTTAAAAACAATTAATTGTTTGATAAAAAATTATAGCAAATATGTGTCTGAGCTGAACTTTTCTTTAATAAATGAATAATTTTAGCAGGATAAACACCTAAAAAATATATTTGTTAGCTGACATTATTGTAAGAGTGTGTCTCAGTTTAATTTTTGTTAATAAATGATTACAAATCAGCTTATTTTATAAAAAAAGCCATATATAGGTCGCGCCTGACTATAGGTCGCAGGGCATGAAAAAATGATAAAAAGCCGAAACCTATAGTCCGGAAAATACGGTAAACCATTTTTAATTTAACGTTTAATTTTAAACCTTGTGTGTTTGGTTGAAACATTTGGAAGTTAAAGTTAGTTTCCTCTTGCCTCTGTAGGTCACTCACCAGTCCGTCCCTCCTCAGCTGTGTTTTGCTCTTACTCCTATTAATCTGTGAAACTTGTCATTCGTTTCCCGACATGCCAAATAACTCTCCCACTCCTGGGAATCACGGCCACATTAGCTTCCTGATGGATCCTGACATGCCCGTTGTGAGGGGGAAGTCTAATGAAATGATGCTATTGACTGCAGGCTGCTTGCCAGCGCTTCCTCCTGACTCACACGCAGCAATGCCTGCGATTCAGCCCACTGTGTGTGTGTGTGTGTTTGTGTGTGTGCATATAAAGATTATTACCTTTGATAATATTTTTACATTTGTGCTTATTCAGGCTACAAGACGATAATCATTTCTGTTCTTTTAAATGGTGTTTATGTACCCCTGCAATCTGAGCATTCGTAAATTCAAATCAAACTGTGCTCGACAACACTGCGATAACGGGATCAACTAAAACACCGCACGGCCTCCGCCTTCTAAACTAATTATAATGGGTTACTCTTATCTAAATGGCCTCCTGTTAATGACTGCACTTCCACAGCTTGATTAATCCTGGCAGAAAGTAAATTTTACGCAGCAGATTAATAGTCCAGAGACTATTTACCTGTCTCCGTAGCAGGGAAGTGTGCAAACGTGATGTGGAGCTTGTTAACGTTAAAGGCCTTGAGTGGGGGAAAAAAGTGCTGGATGGTTTCTAAAAAAAAAAGATAATAAAGAAAAATCGAGTCCTTGAGCTGAACATCACAAATTACAGAGTCTCTGTGTGGTGATTTAGACTAGACGGGACTATTGCAATGGTTTATTATCTGGGTGTCCAAATAATTCTTAACGTCTTCAGCTGACCCAAAATGCTGCTGCCAGAGTCTTAACTGGTGTTAGTGGGAGAGATCATATCTCTCCAGTTTCAGCTTCTCTCCATTGACTCCCTGTCAAATCCAGAATTTAATTCAAAATCTTACTTCTAACATACAAAGCTCTCAACAACCTAGCTCCATCTTATATTACAGATCTTATTGTTCCATGTTTTCCTAACAGAGCACTTTGCTCTCAGACTATTTACTCATGGTTCCTAGAGTTTCCAAGAGCAGAATGGGAGGAAGATCTTTCAGTTATCAGGCTCCTCTCTTGTGGAACCAACTTCCAGTTTCTGTCCGTATTATCCAGTTTCAAGACTGGGCTTTTAGATAAGTCCTATAATTAGGCTTGGCTTGTTATGCTGCTTTAAGCTTAAACTACTGGAGGACAAATTGACCTCATTTCCTTAAATTAATTGTTAAAATTTTAAAGTTTTCATTTGATGTTATTTCTATCTCAATATGTGATTCTCGACCTGCCATTGTGTATCTGTTCTTACCAAACCCAGCCGGTCGAAGCAGATGGCCGTTTGTCCTGAGCCTGGTTCTGCTAAAGGTTTCTTCCTCATGAGGGCTTTTTTTCTTCCCACTGTCGCCTTCATGCTTGCTCAAGATGAGAGTTCTGTGATGGAGTTAAACTCAAAGCAGTCTGCTCCTCAGATAACAGTGTTAAATTATTATTTTTATATACAAATGTTTCTGTTCAGTGCCCTGAGATGACTTCTGCCGTGACTTGGTGCTATAGAAATGAACTGAATTGAATTGATTTGCTCTTAAAGAAGCGGAAGTTTTAAAGTTTTTAGACTCAGTCTGATGTTTCTTCCATCTCCCTCCACACTTCTGAGAAATACGCGTTTATTGTGACTCAACGAGGCTAGCCTTCAAATAAAGGTTGAATGAATTCTGTTTAAATATGATAGAGAGGTCAAGTACAAACAGACTTACTGCAAATAAGCAGTGGTCAAATCTTGAAAATTTTTATAGCCGTCAACAAAACCCTATTTTGCATAATCAGTTACTATATTTTTAGCTGTACAAGACAATTTAAACACACTAATTTTAGAGAAATAGTGTTTAATTGTGATGAAACTGTCCATAAATCTGAGAGAGGACAAGATCAAAGTGGAATGATGCTGTCATAAATCTTCTCCACTTGTAAAAACTATACAGTGATTGATGCAAATGTAAAATGCTGTTTTATAAACCTTTAAACGACCAATACTGTCCATTTCACATGAAATGTGGTTGGAAGGAGAGATGGACACAGGACTGCAGACAAACTTAAGAAATTTTATTAAACCTTGAAGATAAGATGATAAAACAAAAAAAAAGTGTTGGCATGCAACAAACATACAAAGAAACTCGAGATGGCAAGAAGCACAATGCCAGACTGCAGATGAACTGGGAGCTGGAGCTGATGAGGTAAGTGTAGATGGGTGAGGTTAATGGTGACAGGGAACAGGTGTGTTATTTATTTACATATCAAGCACAAATAGCAGCAGCAGCTGAGGCACTCTGAAACACGTGGCACTTCTATTTCAGCCAGATCTTAAATAAAAGTAAAGTCAATCTAAAGGTTTATAAAAACAGTGTTAAGAAAAAAATGCTATACAGCATGTAGAGCAGGTAAGACATTAATTGTTCCTAACCTTTCCATAGAGCTCCACTTCAAAAGATATGAGTTTTCTCTTTAATGTGTTTTTTTTTAAACTCGCCTCTGCTGCTCTCTTTTCTCATTTCAAACAAATAGTTATTAAATATTACAAATTAATTTCTGTGTCCAGTTTTCTCTTTGCCTCCCAGTCCCAACAGAATACATCATGTCTTCAGGTATCTGTACCTGAGCCCACACAGACAACAGCATCAAACCTCCAACCCTGACAGTACCAACTGTCTCGTGTCTGTGTGGCGAAGGTGTGAAGAAGAGGTCTGCTTTTATTTATTTCTCCACTGCAGACCAGGATTCTGTGGCTGAAAGTGACAAGGCACTTTTTTTGTGGCTTTAGTAGTAAATTCTCTGCAGGACTAGAGTAATAAATTTAAGAGGGCTATCCTGAGACATTATGGTCCAGTTTTAAGGCGTCAGCAAGCTGCTGCTGGAACAGAGTTTCTTTACGTGCTTTTTGAAAGCACGGGTGTCACGTAAACCATATTTTTAATGTACAGCAAACATTATAAGAAGAAAGTATTTAAAAGGTTTACATGAAACCCTTAAAACAACTTTATTTGATAAAAGAAAAAAACTCTAAAGGATATTTAGAAGTTTAATTTTCTTGAGAAGTACAGGTGGTCCCCGACTTACGAGCGAGTTCCGTTCCTCCGAGGTTCTTGTAAGATGAAAATCTCGTAAGTCCGTACTGACCTTTAATCGACCTTTATATAACACACGAGCCACCACTGAACACGTACATGTAGGTAATGAAGTTACCAAGCATTTCAAGTATCCTAACACTTTTAAACACTTTAAAACAATTTGAAACATTTATAAAAAATATAAAAAATTAATTTCTTACTTTGAGCGCAGCTTCTCTCATCTCTTAGCTCCGCCGCATTACGTCTGAGGTCCCCAGCTTTCTGCAGCACCACGCAGTCCAAACTGTTTAAAGGAAGGACTGTTAGTACGCTAACTTCATACATTTGGAGCCAGAAAAATATTTAATAAACTTACCGAAAGCCGTTTCTCCACGGTGTTCATTCATCCAAACAAGCTGCCCACGTTAGCTGTTGTTAGCCCCCACCAGATTAGGCCTGCTCTCGTTAGCACTCGTTAGCGTGTAGCACATCCAAAAAAGGCTGTCGGAGCTGCTTCTCCACGTTAGCTGGTGTCCATCCGACATCTTAGGCGAGCTCCCAGACATTGAGGCGAGCTCCCGGCTGCTGGCCGTCGGTTCGGTTTGGTTCTGGTCAGGGTCAGCTTAGCATTTAGCCTAGCCTTAGCTTAGCCCATGAGCTAATGTTGTCGCGCAGTGCTTTTGGGAGCGATCACTGGGCGATCGCGGCTGCTGCTCCAGTCCAGACACACACAAAGTTCGCCGAGTGTTTCCAGCTAATTTATCCGTATGAGGCAACCTCTGATCGGACACACGGTCCTCCAAAGCCAGCTCCCGGCCACAGATGGTCCCTTCGCCGGCATGTCTAATCCCCGCCCGCTTAGCTCCGCTCGTTGCATGTCAGGCGGCGGCGCTTTGGGAGCGATCGTTAATATGCTACAAATTGAAATAAAACATAAAAATAACAATTATACTTTATTTATAAAGCCATTTAAAACAACCACAGCTGCAACAAAGTGCTGTACACATGAAATTAAGAACATTTAAACATACACACAAAAAAAATATATATATAATTTTTTATTTATTTCATATTTTTATTAAATATGATAACCTCGTAAATCCGGGACCTCGTAAGTAAGAGTGCTCGTAAATCGGGGACCACCTGTATGTTTGCATTTGAAATAATGTGCAGACTTTTAACAAGTTAAACACTGATGAGAAGATAATTCATCACAAGTTGTGCCCAAACATACTTGGCTGTGCTCAGGCTTAAACTTTGAAACTGAAATGGTCTGTGGTCTATACGTACTCTATAGCTGTATATTGCAGGTTTATTTTAATTTTAAGAATAGGTCAAAGTGCATGGCAATTCACAATAGTGTAAATCTAAAAAGGGCATAGCAGAGGCAGACTTAGATATGAGTACTGTACATCAATAGCAAAACTGATTACAAGAATAATAAGGTAAAAGAAAAAAGAAAAGAAAATATAAAATAAACTACAACAAGGGGGATATATATTTTAGGATTAGGATTAGCATGCATTAAATGTTCAGTATGCAGCTTCTGTAGAACTGCAGCACTTAGAAATATTTTCAACAGGCAAAGCATTCTGATCCCTCCCCCTCAGAGCCATATGTGGCTCTGCCCCCTTGTGGTCTGTTGAATTTCAAATTCAAGCTCTGTTTTTATTGGCTGATTCAAATTCAAGCTCTGTTTTTATTGGCTGGTTACAAACTCTGTTTTTATTGGCTGGAAAATGGCGGGTCACCTTTTCTTTTTAGAAATGCTTATTTACCACCTGGAGAAGCAAGGGGACAATATTTTTTTTAATTTTTTTTCAGAGATTACCTGGCTAACATCAGTCTGTCAGGAGGTAGTGACAGAGTGAAGAAATATGTTCATAAAAAAAGCTACATACTGAAGCTTTAATAACATTAATAATGATACATAAAT
>JBBPBX010060321.1:0-10022 GCA_038048925.1 Garcialebias charrua
TCTGAGTTGTCCATTAAGAGAGGCATCTCCGATACGTTTTTATCCTCCTCAGATCAAGTTTGCATGTGCGTCCAGAAGAGACGGGGGGAAATACACCAGCAGATACACACAAAAAAATACTCCCACTCAACAGAAACGCCAGATAAAACCAGATGAAGCGTCTTCACCTCAGGGGAGCTGCCAGGCCTTGTCAGGGATATTTGCATCCCTAATTTCCCCCAAAAAAACACGCCAGCTGGGAACACCGAAGCCAGGGCACAGGCGGGACAGGAAGTCACTCGCAGACATCCAATTACACACACACACACTCACACACAGGCTCACGCAGAAACACACACCGCATCTAATCAATTAGACGCCATTGTTAAACAAAGCTCGTGTTTAAGGGTAATTAAAACCGCCAATTAAAGCCCCTGTGTGTGTCAGACTTTGGCTCTGCTTGCATGTGTCAGAGGTTCTTTGTTTCTGTTCACATTTACCTCAACATGAGCATTTTAAAGCCCAAAAAGTGGCTTTTAAAAGCTTAATATTGCACAGTGTGCACCAGCACTCAGCCACTCCCACTTTTTTTTTTGTACAATTTGTGTTTTGGGCTGCAGGTTTGCATCACAACACCTTCATCGTGTTTGTTTTTGTTCCCCCAAGCTGCTCGTTGCTTTTCTCCTTGGATGAAAATTAATACAATTTTATTTGTTGGGCTCAGTGCAAGCGTCAAATTGTCTTCATACAAATGTGTGTATGCGTTTAGTCAGTGTGCAGCTGTTGTTGAGGCCGACACCTCTGGCAGCCCAGGACTTGCCCTCCTCCCTCTCATTAGGATGACCTTTCCCTCTTCTGCTCCTCACTAACCATCTGCACATCTTCATACAAGTGTTTGATGGGGATGTTGTATGTGTGAGTCTGTTTCTGCAGCCAGAGCGTGTTTACTGACATGGGGAAAAGTGACATGGGTCAATAAATAACACATTTTAAGTGATCTAGTCAGAATCAACTCAGTATCCAGATCAATGTGATCCTTAAAAGACTTTCATTGGTCATCTGACCATGTCCCTTGGAATCAGATGACGATGATTCATGGTGTGTTTGGGAGTCAGCTGGCTCATGCTAATGGTCTATTGAGCTCAACCTCAGGGATAAACTGCTTCAAATCCAACCCTCATAACCATCCTCTCATTTACTAAACACACCCCAGAGAATTAAGGAGAGCAGAGGTGAAGGCCACATAACTCAGCCTAGATGTCCCTGATGGTGTTTGAATTGTTCTTAGTTGAACATGTTAAAGCTAGAACTCAAGCTTTGTCTAAATGTGAGCTTGAAGCCAAATTATTCTTGTTTGACAAAATTAGGAGCAGTTTCAGGAGGTGTTTTTTTTTTCAACATAGACTTCTTCTTCTTCTTCTTCTTCTTTCGGCTTTTCCCTGTTCAGGGGTCGCCACAGAGAGTCATCCTCCTCCACCTTACTCTGTCCTCTGCATCCTCTGTCCTCACTCCAACTACCTCCATGTCCTCTCTAACTGCATCCATATATCTCCTCTTTGGCCTCCCTCTTTGTCTTTTTCCTGGCAGCTGCATTTCTAGTCTAGTCTAGTCAAAACCTTGTATTGCTGCGTAAACAGACAAAACAGTTCAGACTAATTTGTTGGTTTTTCTTTCAGTTGTTCCAGTTTGAACAAAAAGACACAATGTAAAGACTAGAAAGACTAATGCAGGAACAGTGTGATCCATTCACCCCCACAAGCAGTCCCTTTGCTGACCGTGCACTAACTGAACATTACAAGAGAGTGATACCTGTATGGGCTTAATGTTTCCCTGTCTGCATTATGATTTATTTATTTTTGCTCTGCCATCATCTAGAAAGCTCTATGCTTACACTTCTATTACTGTACATATTTGACATGGCCAACAGAAGGATCAAGATACACTTATGGGGTGCCGTTTGTAAAGATACACAGTCAAACATTAACAGCAATGTTTTGGTTTATTTAGCCTTTCATAATAAAAAAAGTTGTTGTTTTTTCTGTCATATTTTTAGCATGTTATTCATACATTCATAAATATCATAGTTTCCAACTAAATGTTTAGTTAAATATTTAGTTTACAAACTAAATACTTGACTTGCATGTTAAATATTTGGTTAGTAAAGCAAACATTTAGCTTGTAAATTAAACATCTTATTTACAAGCTAAATATTTCCTTTCAAAACTAAACATTTAACTTCCAAACTAAATATTTATTAACCAAGCTAAATATTTAATTTCCAAACTAAACGTTTCATTTCTAAGCTAAACATTGATTTTCCAAAATAAATATTTAATTTTCTAACTACATATTTAACCCTGATCTAAATATTTAACTTGCAAACTAAATACTTAGGAGCTTAAACCTAAATATTTAGCTTGCAAGTTAAATATTTAGATCAGAGTTAAATATTTAGTTAACAAATGAAATGTTTAGTTTGGAAATTAAGTATTTAGCTTGGCTGATAAATATTCAGTTTGGAAATAAATGTGAAGTTTAGAAAATAAATATTTTGCTTGGAAATTACCGTAAATATTTAATTTACACCTAAACATTTAGTTTACTAACTAAATATTTAACTTGCAAGTTAAGTATTTACTTTGTAAACTAAATATTTAGCTTGTAAATTAAATATTTAACTGACATTTATGTATGTATGAATAACATGGTGAAAATATGACTTTGAATTTTTTTTTAATATTATTAAAGGCTAAATACACCAAAAATATTGCTGTTAATTTTTGACTGTGTAACTTTACAAACGGTACCCCATATGCACTTGGCAGAATTTCACATTTCTTTTCATACCCTTCTTTAAACATTCATGCATATTTCTTTCTTAACATCTTAGCAGGTAGTTATTGTTTTTTTTTTTACTCTCTGTTTTTGTGCCTCCACAGACCCAGAGTCACAGAGGAAAAGAACCGTGCAAAATGTTCTGGACCTTCGTCAGAACCTAGAGGAAACCATGACCAGCCTGAGAGGGGTTCAGCTCAGCCGCAGGTCAGTTGCACACACACGCATGCAAGCATGCACACACACACAGAGGCAAGTGCATGATTGCCTACCTTTTTTTTTTTTTACAATAATACAAACAAAGCCAATGTGATTCCTCCTGCCATAATTAATCCTTTGTGTGGGGTGTGTGTGTGTGTAGGGAGGGAGTTAATTAATGTATCCGCTGGAACTCAGATCAACATCCCTGATAGACATGGTTCACCTGCTCAGCTTTCTTTTTTAATTTTGAGTTGGTTAATATGAAACTACATCAGGATTAGCTTAAAGTTGACCTGTTAAACAGTAACAACCTTCAAATCCACTTCCAGACAAGCAGTGAAGCTCTGACTGGATTAAAGGGTGTTAATGTCCTCTTCCTTCCTTCTCTTCCTGGACCGCTCGCTTGTGTTCAGTGTTGTCTTCAAATTTTTTTTTTGTCCTTGAGAGCTTCCCCTCTGCCTCTGCATCCAGGCGACCCCTGCTATGCATCCCGCCGCCGTCCTTCAGCGAGAGCTCTCGGAGTAACTCAGCAGATGGTTCCCTGCTGGAACACATTTCCTTTGCCATTCATACTTTTATTGTCCTGCAACAACCTTGAGTTACTGGAGTCATATTTGTCCTGAAGACATTCAGCCTAATGATGAAAGTTTTATGTCCAGGCAGGATGTCATGCATATGGCAGTTTCCTATGAAAGCCAAAGTTTGGAGTAGGGAGAGTTACATTAATTACACAAAGGCTCTTGTTTTCTTTACACATTATTTACCTGTTGTGCTGTGTGTCTTTAACAACCAGAAAATGTGTCAAAAACTGAAAGCATCCTCTCTCTCGACTCACTTTCTCTTCCTTTGTCCCAGCTTTATGTTTTCAGGAAGGCTTTCATTCAGAAATGTCTTTATTGGTGGTTTTTGTTAGGACAATTCTGTTTCCTGCAGGCAGGATTAATTTTAATGCACACGCCGTCACGCAGTTTGAGTGCTTGTAACCTTTAATATGCTAATTTTCATCATTCTCTGGTGCTTTAGAAGTGATGTGCTGTGTTGCTTTGGCGCAGGGAACACATTCCGTGTTTTGGAGATGCATTCAAATGTTTGCAAGGATAAAAATGATCCAGTATGCAGTTTTAAGCTGTGTGTGTGGAGCAAAGAGCAATGTTTGCTGACAGGAAAATCACATCAAATAGATGCATATTGCCTGTATTCGGGAAAAATATAATGTGCACCATGCAGGCAGACATCCACATCCCAAATAATCCCTGAGCTTTTCAAAATCTGTGTGAGGCTACGTTCAGAGAAAAGGGGATAAAATGTGGGCAAAAGAGAAGAGATTACTGTATATATAGAAAGTAAACTATATATTTCCTTACCCAATCAATTCAATATGTAATATTATAACAATATGATAATTAATCATAACTAATTACTAATGTATGTTCATTTTTCCGTTGTGCAGTTGCGTTGAGGGGACCATAAACTACGACAGCGATGAGGCTGCTGCCTTCTCTGTCTCTAGTCTGTCAAATCGCTCTTCTCCACTGTCATGGCGCCATGGTCAAGCCAGCCCCCGCCTGCAGGCAGGTGATGCTCCGTCCACAGGTAACGCCACGTCAGACGTCCCCCTCCGGATCAGCCACACTGCACGTATCCATCTCATCGAAGACTTGGATGACCCTGACCCCTCCCTTTTGAAGGGAGGTTACCTCAGCGACAGCGATCTGGGTGGGAAGAAGGATGACTACGACGTTGATGACGATGACGATGATATTGATGATCTGGAGAATGGGTGAGTTGTCATCAAACATTTGCAACTGTCAGCTGTAGCCCCGCTCCTCGTAGAGGTCTGTTGTTGTCCAAAAGTTGCCCTCTGGCAGAGTAAGGGAGTGTTGTCACCATTATCAAGCCCCCTTGCAGAAATCATACCATTCAGTTGCAAACCTGCCATCTTTGACATCAGGCTTCTACATCAAGCCCCCCCCCGTTCACTCAATGGTCACTCAGCATCCATACTCCAGGTGCTAAACATTGAGCAAAGAATTTGCTAAAACCTTTCCCATTAATCGACGGTATCGACCCCGTTTTTCTGTCTTACTGACCAACTCAGGGACCCATGTACAAAAATACATTATTTATTCGTAATCTGGAAATTTGGACGCGTGTTTGTCAGCTGTTGAGCTGTAGCAATAACAGTCTCACAACCCCCAGGACAGATTTTAATGTAACTCACAGAAATTATTTATGACTTCATTAACTTTCGGAGTCACCTTAAGGCTGTTGCAGCTAAATAACCTTAACAATCACAAACATGGCTATAAATCAATATATTTTTTTGAGATTGAGCCAAACTTTTGATTTGATTTGCTGAACGTCATCCTCACCACATGGCTTTGCGTGCTAACATATCGTGAGCCATTTCTCACTCTCTGAAGAGATTGCATAAAACGCCATGTGCAAGATTTGACCAAAACTACTAAATCCATGCCTCATCGTTTGATGAGCTTAGTTTATAACTCTGGTTTTAATAAGCAGAAAGAAAAATACATTTTCAAGTAATTCCAGAGCTTTACTTTTATCGTAAGCAATGTTAGAACAATACCATTCCTTTCTTTAACAGGCTAACCTGCTGCACATCCTTTCCAGCCTGATCCATCTGTCTCGCCAAGTCCTTTTCGCCCTCTTTAGTCTCAAGCCTGCCATTCAACTCATTTTACGCCTTCTGCTTTGTCTTTGCAACCACTTTGATGATTCTTTGATCTTTTCATAAAAATAATTAAAAAAACTTAAGTTATTGCTTGCTTGAAATTTTTTGTTAGCATTTAGTCTGTGCTGTTTGGCGCATATAATCTAGAAGCACTATGCTTTTAAAACATGTTTGTGGTTCTGGGGTGGTAAAATAAGGTTATAAAGAACAATTGTTATCTGAAAAATGGCATGAAGGAAAAAAAAAACAATCCCAGTTTTCTTGTCTGAGTGTTCCTGGTGACAATGACAAGGCAACCTGAGTAAATTGTCTCTGGATGAACATAACTTGTTTGTTCTGTGACAGCTGAATCACTAGGACTAGGACACATCACATCATGAGTAAGAATCAGCTTCAGTGGAGCCATTGTTCATGCTCATACTGATATTTATCATGATTTTGTGACATCTTGCGTCCAGACAAGTATATTAATTAGATATCCATCCGCTCAAAACAGAGAAAAACAGCTACATGAGATCCTCTGAAAACAATAAGATTTGACACAATTGTTTCAACGCAGCTGCAGCATTAAGACTTACTGACCAACTCAAAGCACAGAGAACAAAAACACATTTTATCATAAACTGGGAATCTGGACATGTTGAGCTTGTCAAAGTACACTAATACACATTTCAGGCTTCATATCAACATGGTAACCACAAAATGCACTCTCAGTCACAGGGAAATCAGTTGCATCACTGAATAGTTTGAATTGTGGTGAAATGTTTCAGTTCACCGATAAGTGGCCATGCTTTGGTAAATTCTGTTTTGTGTAAGGAAGCAAAAAAAGACTTTTTGTTATAGAAAAAAAGATCAGTAATCCAAAAATAGATATACAATCTGGACAAAAGAAATACATTCTGCACTATGTGACAGATTTATGCTCAAAAATCATTTGCATTGTGCATCACTGAATATCATTGAATAATATTTTACCACTAGAGGGCAGACTGCTGCTGTGATTCCCCTCCCTGTTCTGTATACTGTACTGGAAGGATTTCTGCTGATCCTCTCACATAATTTATTACACGTCCTGCTTGATTATGCATTCAGACACTACTAGTGTCATACATAGGTCACAGTGCTCCGCTAAATAACATTCCAGCATTTTTATGTAAATATATTACACAGGGTTTCTCTTTATGTATTGAACACAATACAGTATTCTTTGTCTCATCTCTTTGTCCCATTAAATAGAATGGATGAGAGACTATTCGGCATTTGCCCATAAACAGGTTTTAGTTTGTGAGATTTAACTTTTTACTCACCATGACTCACTTTACAGTCAAGGCATGACTCACACTCACACACTAAAGGTGAGCTTACCATGACCATAGAGTCAACTCTCACTCACACTGAGTCATGATCCCTTCTGTCAGATATCTATTTCCTGTGCTTTTCTTACTGGGGCCTCTGCTTGTCTGCTGAATTCCACATCCATCTGGAACCAGAAAGCTCCTATAGGGTCACCCCACAGTCCCACTCAGGCACACACTCACACACACGTCATATTTTACCGAGAAACGCTCAGAGGGGGAGACCATGAGCAGATTATTTTCTTTAGAGTGAGTAACTCTGTGGAATTAGGAATTATTATACTTAAGAAGTGCCAATGAAATGATGCTAACATAGTTGTTTAAAACAAAAATCATTCATGAGTACACTGTAAAAAAAATCCGTAAAAAAACAGGTAAATGTACTGTGGACGTGTGAAGGAATTTTCTGTTATCATTTTTTACAGGGGTTTCTCCATTATTATTTTTCGCGCAAAGCACCCTGGGAATAAGAACCTTTGAGAAGAAGCGCGAAAGAGGACTCCATTTACCTGGCACCCTAGATTAACAGAAATTTATGTAAATTATACATGAAAAAAAAACTGTTAAATTACGGGAAAAATCCGTTTTAGGGTTTACGGAAATATCTGTAAAAAAAAGGAGAATGTACTGGCAGAAAATTACCAGGACATTTTCCGTTTTTTTACGGATTTTTTTTTACTGTGTACCATATTTTCTGGTGTATAGGTCGCACCGGTGTATAGGTCGCATTGTCCAATTATCACCAATAGATTGGAAAAATCTCTAGATAGGTCGCACCTACGTTTAGCTCTGCTGCAAATGTCTGCCACAGGAGCGCACAGCAAGGCTTTTAAGAAGATTAACACTTAAAAACAATTATTTGTTTGATAAAAATTATAGCAAAAATGTGTCTGAGCTGAACTTTTCCTTAATAAATGAACGTAATTGTGAAATGAGCTGGATTTCAAAATTTGTTTCGCCGAAAGTGATAACAAGCCATATATAGGTCGCACCGGTGTATAGGTCGCAGGCCTTGAAAAAAACATAAAAAGGTGCGACGGACCTGTACACCGGAAAATACGGTACATTGCAATGAACCCACGTGGTTTTCAAAAACTGTATTCATTTCCATTGTTGGCGGTTGAATGGTGATACACTCGTGTATCGAGAATTACACGCGTGTGTGTTGCTCATTTTCTGCCCCGCTTGGTGCAGACGCTTCAGCTCATGGATGGAAGAGCAGCCGTCCTCGGCAGACTCCCATTAGTAAACGCAGGGTCGCCATGGTTACAAGACAGGGCAAGCTGGTTCACTGCACTAAGTGCCTGAATTATGAAAACATTTGTTGGTGAGCATAGATAAACACACACACATACCGCTCCCTGAAGTGTTTAAGAGTCTGCTGGTTTGGATGTGATGCCACGAGCTTTCTAGAAAAACAGAACTGAGTCAGTTTTATACCCCACAGGGAAGAACAGAACTAAGAGTACCGGTAATGTGTTTGGAGAAGAAGTGATGCCTGGAATAAGTTTAGATGTCAGGAGCAGTTACTTCAGCCGTGTGACTAAACGCTGGTCTGATTGAAGCTTTGGAGGTGGCCCTTATCTGATGGTGAAACACTTTTAAATGTGGCGTAACTCAACAGACTGTTGTTGCTTTTTAACTTCACCCATGGTGCATGGGTTCACGTGTGCAGTTAATGAAGACCATACTGCTTTGGGTGTGTGTTTTTTAGCTGTGTGCGGGTGTGTTTGTCTGTAAGGGAAGCATTTTTCTTTAGGTCGAACTTAATCCTTCAGTACTCTGGCCTCACCTACTGGCCAAACACAAGACCGTGCTCAGGAGAGTACACAAAGAGGACATCAATCAGTTTGACACTTGTGACAGATGAACTCTTCCTACTGGTGATAGACTTGTTCAGTCCTCAACGTGATCCTCAGTGAACACATGAAGGTCATCTCCCCTCCAACATCTTTACATTATGACTCATACTGCAGTCAAGTTACAGACCACTCCCTAAAGCATTGGGAAATAATAATATGGCTCTTAAAAACTTAAAAACAGATAAAAATCACTTCTTTGTTTTTGTTATTCAGAGTCAGAGAGTCTTTATTGTCATTTGCACCGCATGTGGTACATGTGATGAAAACGAGATTATGTACACGGGGTCCCAGTTACATCCAACAACAAATGCAAGAGAAAAACAGTAATAACATCTAGAATTAACTAAGAAAACATCAACTAGTAATACACTAAGCCCTAATGTAGTGGAAAAACATCATTATAAACAGCAGCACGAACATGAGTCTGTATGAGCAGATGGTCACAGATGAACACAGCAACAAGAAAACAGATCAGCATCAGCATGATGTGATATTTTGCAGTGTTTATTCTTATTATTTATTTATTCATGAGTCTAACAGCCTCAGGGTAGAAGCTGTTCCTCAGTCTAGTGGTTCTACATTTGATGCTCCTCAACCTCCGTCCTGAGGGGAGTGGGGCAAAGAGTGAGTGTGCTGGGTGAGTGAGGTCTTTCATGATGCAGGTGGCTCTTTTCCTGCATCTGGAGGTGTAAATGTCTGTGATGGTGGGGAGACTGACTCCAACAGACTTCTGTGCAGCCTTCACCACTCTCTGTAGAGCTTTCCTCTCTGCAACTGTGCAGCCTCCATGCCACACGTTGATGCTGGAGCACAGGACGCTCTCCACTGCACACCTGTAGAAGGAGGTGAGGACTGGGCTGCTCAGACCAGCTCGTCTCAGCCGTCTGAGGAAGTAGAGTCTCTGATGACCTTTCTTGATCAGGCTGGTGGTGTTGTTGCTCCAGCTGAGGTTATCATTCATGTGTACACCCAAGTATTTGTAGCTGGAGACCACTTCCACTGCAGATCCACCTATGTTCAGTGGGGTGTGTGTTTGTTCCTTCTGAAGTCCACAATCATCTCCTTTGTCTTCTTCACATTCATGTGAAGATTATT
>JBBPBX010060322.1:0-21483 GCA_038048925.1 Garcialebias charrua
AAATATTTGGGTATCCTGGTCGATTTGCATCTCTCTTTTAAACTCCACGTGGAAAACCTATAACTAGAAACTGAAAGTTAAACTGGGTTTCTTTTTCAGAAACAGATCATGTCTAACATGCTAGGAAACGCCTTGTATCTGTGACTTTTCTTCCCTCCATTGATTACAGTGACATTATCTACATGAATGCTCCTACAAGCACCCTGCAGATGTTGGATACTGTCTATCATGGTGCACTAAGATTCATAACTGGCTGTGATTATCGTACCCACCACTGCACCCTGTATTCACTGGTTAACTGGACATCATTAACCTCACGCAGACTCTTCCACTGGTACATTTTCATCTTTAAATCACTTCTTGGTCTGCTGCCTTCATACATCTCCTCCTACATGTCTTTGCGTGAGTGCAGCTACAGCGTGCGCTCTCAGGACATGATTACCTGCAGTGTTCCGTCAGTGAGAACTGAACTTGGCAAAAAGGGCCTTCTCCTACTCCGCTCCTCTGCTTCCTGGAATATCTTACAAAAAGATCTGAAGCTCTCGACCTTGACTTCTCTAAATGGCTTTAAGAATCTGTTGGAATCCTGGCAAAAACCAATACGGACATGTTCCTGTTTTTGATTTTTCTACATCTGCCTTATAGTCTGTTTTGGTACTTTGATATTTTTGTTTTAACTTGTTAAAGGGGACCACAGATCCAAAATTCACTTTTTAATGTTTTTTTTTAACTCAACTTTGGTTATGTACTTCTTAAAAAAAACAGTCCTAGGGCAAAAAAAATGCACCCAGTGGTATATTTACTCTAAGTATATTTATTTTTCAGTGATATAAATGTCTCGTTTTCAAATCCTGGCACTTGTGATGTCACAAGCGCCAGGACAACCCACCCCAACCTGAGTCCAGCCCCTCACCTAGCAACCCCTGGTGCGGCTCCACCCACTTCAGTATAAAAGGTTGTTTTTCCTGAGTTCATCTCAGCACAATGGCTACTAGAGTTCGATGTTTCGTTGTTGTTAAAATGCAGTACCGCTAATAACTAATTACAGCAAACCCCCGACCTACGACTCCACCGACCTGCGAACCACGGGACCTACGAACGTATCATATTTAATAAAAATATGAAATTACTGTATTAAAATTTTTTTTTTTTTTTTTTTGTGTTTAAATGTTCTTAATTTCATGTGTACATCACTTTGTTGCAGCTGTGGTTGTTTTAAAGGCTTTATAAATAATAATTATGATAAAAATGATCATTTCTGATCATTTTTGCGCAATATTGGGCAGCAGGAAGTAGGTCTTCAGTTTACACGGTCACAAATTAATGTAGAACACCGGACGCCATTTTAGGTTCAGTCACGGGGGTCTCCGGTCACAAATTAATGTAGAACACCGGACGCCATTTTAGGTTAGCTGCCGGGAGCCGGCCTTTGAAGACTGGTGACCAGGATCGCATCATATGGATTAATTACTAGCTGGAATCGCTCTGTGAGCTCTGTGGACGTCTCAGGCTGGAGCAGCAGCTGCAGATTGATCGCCGCACCGCCGCTCCAACACCAGCTCATGGCCTGGCTAGCAGAAGCTAACAGGCCTCGAGCAGCTGCCGTGGTTAGCTCGCCGGCCGCGGCGCTGCTCGGCCCGACAACAATCAACGCATGGCAACCTAAGATGTCGGCTTTGACCATCTCAAAGTAAGAAATTATATTTTTATTTATTCTGTAAATGTGAATAGCAATGTTTAACATTACAGTACACTACTGTACATGCTTAAATGTGTGCGTGGGCGCTCCGTTAGCGGTATTTCCACGACCTACGAACGGAATAAGGACCTACGAACTGGACGCTATTTTCACCCCCTAGCTACGGCAGAATCGAGCTGCGAACAGTTCTTATCTCCCTAACTCGTACGTAACTAGGGGGTCACCTGTATCTATCAACGAAAAAACTTATTTTTTCATTCATTCAACCTTTATTTAGTCAGGTAAATTGTATTGAGCCTCGAGGGCTCATTTACGAAAGCGACCTGCTATTTACGGGCTCTTAAATCAACCGGACGACTGCTCGCAGATCATATCCGGTCCGCGCCGGATGTGGTCCGTGAAAAAGGCGGTCCCCGCTAGAGAGAGCGTGTATAGCAGTTAGCAGCCAGTGTGTTACTCTGCAGCCTTATTGCTTGTTTTCAAAGAGTCAGACGAAGAGTTTTTAACATGGAGGGTGAACTTATGGATGTTTCTCAGCGGCCTACGCGACGCGTCAGCGCCTCATTTGCCCTGCCCAAAATGGCGTCTGCCTCTGGGTCTGACTCAGGGTCCCCTTTGGAGGGCGGAGTTAATGTAAACAGATTTTTGAAGGGCGTGGCCTTATCATAAACAGCCTGTTCAGATCGGAAGTGAGAAAAGGCAGAACTATAAAGGGGATATTTTATTATCTAAGAATTATTTTGTGCATTAAATTGAATGAAAATGGTCTGGATAGCCCACAGACATACCATAAACATTTATAAAACCAATATTTGGTCTCCTTTAATAAAAATCTGTATTTCTCTCTTATGTTTGTCTATTGCTGATTGTTTAAGGAAATTCTACTGTTGCTGTTGTCATCATTCTTTAGTTTGTAGACAGGCCTCTCTTGTAAATAAGTCCTTGAGGCTCAATGAGATTAACCTGCCTAAATAAAGGTTGAATGAATGAAAAAGAAAGCCACAATAAAACCTACTGACAACATCCCTCATAGCCATGCTTGCACTGCCATCATGTGGGCAACAGAAATCAACAAACAGAATGCACTAACACTCATCGTTGACATGTGCTCGTCTTATTTTATTTTGACTCAGAAGCTGACACACAAAAAGACAGAGAAGGCCTCAGGCTAAGATGACTCGACTGACATGAGAAGTGGCTGCACTGAATATTTAAACCACAGGGAGGGGCTGTGTGTTCACTAGTTACATGTTTCTGCTCCAACACTGCTTTTTTTTTTTACTAAAGCATGGTTCAAGTCCAAGTTTGATTCAAAGTCAACATAAGGCAGTTTGGACTATTTTCTCCATTTCATTTAATGGATTTATTAATATAATTATTATTCCTAACTAGTGTGTTCATTGTGTTTAGTGTGTTTTAGTCCCATGATGATCTCTCCAGTGAACATTTCATTTATTTTACTGAGCTTATTGAGTTGCTAATGGACATTTTGAATAACTCTCCTGTATCAATAAAAGTATCTATTCATCTATATATGATTGATGAAAGCAATGGTTTTCAGAATCTGTTGGAATCCTGGCAAAAACCAATGCAGATTTGTTCCTGTCTTTGATTTTATACGTCTACCTTATAATGTTTTGCTAGTTTTTTGATACTTTGTTAAAAAAAAAAAAACTTTTTGTTTTTTCTCTCTTTTGTTTTCTATTGTTTATTGTTTGTTTGTTTATTGTTTATTGTTTAAGGAAATTCTACCACTGCTGTTCATTGTTCTTTAGTTTTAGCAGGTCGCTTTTGTAAATGAGCCCTTGAGGTTCAAAAGATTTACCTGACTAAATAAAGGTTGAATGAATGAAAGCAGTTTAACCTGTAGGTTTTGTTTGTAATACATATTTTTGGACACATACAAAAACATCACCTATTACTGTTTCGGTTAGTAGAACAAAAAGACATCAAAATCAGAATTAAATCATCTGTGTGGACATAAATACTCATCTATTGTTCTAAATATTAGAATAAAATGCTTCATGATGGTTCCTTCACTTACAGCAGGGGGTGTCCAAACATTTTCATATGTGGGCCAAAACTTTTAAGATGAAAGGATCCACAAGCCACAAAAATGTGAATAAAAAAAAACATATATTAAAAAATAATAAAAAGTGTACACATTTTTATTGATTAGTTAACTCAACGTAAACACGTAAAGAATATTTTGGAGAAAGGACAAAATTGAGCAATTCTGGTGAAGTTGTTCTAAATTGTTGTAATCCAAAACATTAAAAGCTTCATAAACATTAACCTTTTATTAATTTGTATTTTCATTTAATGTATTTGACTTTATTGCCAAACTTAATATTGCTCATTTTGAGATTGTTTTTATCTGTTTTGCTGTTAAACCTAAAAATGACATGAAAAAAATGATCACCATCAGTGGCGGCTCCTGAAATGTCCACGGGGGGGGGGGGCTATGTCTCCAAAATGAAAAAAATTCCCAAGTTCAATTTTTTTTAATTTTTTTTAATCAAATGCAGATTAATACAAGGTCAACAGAACAATTAAATGTTCAGGATGAGAAGAACCAATTTGACTCACTAAAACAACAAAGAACAAACTGTCAGGGAGTGAGACGCCATCATGACACAAACAAAAAAATATATAAATAAATTATATATAAATTATAGAAAGGAAAATAAGTGAGATTAAAACATTTCTGCGTTTCTACTTGCAAGAGGCTTTGTTTTCATTCTCCAGATGAATACAGTGTTAAGAAATAGTAAAACACCACAAGTGACATTTAGTATACAAAATTATTAATGTTTGATCATTTTTTATGAGCAAATTAAAATAAATGTAGCCATCAGAGTCCAATACTGTACAATAACCTGCGCTGGCAACCTAACTCCACAAACAAACAAAGAAAATAACAAACTCACCAGTTGCCACTTTTAGAATAAACAGTCAGTTGAAGGCTTTTATCACAAACAGCCATCTAAAATTTGAGAGGCATATCAGTCAGAAATGCAAATAGACATTAGATAAAGGGCTTTCAATGATTTAAAACTTACCTGAGAAAGCCTGCTTGAGTCACTGACCGCACGGCTCATTTTCCAGACAAATAAATAAATAAATTAAAATAATAATAAATAAAATTAAAATAAATAAATAAATAAACGGCCGGAAACACGCGATCGGTATAGGAGCTCACGTTGGACGTGTTCAGGGCGGTGAAAACTGCGCCCAGCATCTTCCCATTGTTTTGTAACTTTGTGGAATAACTGCGCATGCGCCATTTATAACGACAGTCTATGGATAAGTTCCCTGCGCCCCCAAAACAGGAAATACGTCACCAATCAGAAAACGTTTTTTGAAACAAACAATATAACTCATCATTGCTCATAAAATATTGATCCTACACAACTAAAAACATATATGCATATATTTCGAAATATTTTTATTTCATTATTTCATTTTTATTTTATTTTTTTAAGTCTTCAATGTAAAATGGTCCAGAAGTTCCAGTGGGGTGGCGCCCTAGCGCCCCCTATTGGCCGGCAACCACTGATCACCAATTAAATTAGCAAACGGTCTACATCTGCATCAATCTTTGAAGCCTACGGGCCATAATGACACCATTCTTAAACTGCAAATATGGGCCGCACAAAATCACTCCAAGGGCCGCACATGGCCCCCGGGACGCACTTTGGTCAGCCCTGTCTGCATTCAGGCAGTGGTGTCTTACGCCAAAATTACACCACACGCGTCACGGCTCCGCCCCGCTCCGGTCCGACCTCCGCAGCAAATACGCACCCATTATAATCAATGACAGAATTTACACTGGCTCCGCACGGCGGCAGCGAGCTGCGGAGAGCGGACGGCAGTCCGTCAAAATTAGAAATTTTTCTATTTCTGCCGGACGCCGGAGCTGTGCGGAGGCACCAACAGGAAAAGGAACGAGCACAACTTCCGTATTTACAAAATAAAATCACCACGGGCGGACTAATCCTAGCTCTATACGGATTTATTTGTACAAAAATGCTGTCAAACTATCATTTATGACTACGCCTACAAACGCAATACAAGAAATAAATAAATAAATAAAGTATTTTATTCTGAAAATGTAATACCTCACTTCCTGTTGCTCAAACCATGTCCTGTCGCTCATTTACGAGAGAAGATCAAGGCAGCAGTCTCTACTGTTGTTCTCCTTCTTCCACCGAATGAATTGTTTTGTTCTGACTTACTTATTTATCACTTGATTTATCGCGCGATCTCGCAAATCCCGCGCATGCGTCTAGGAGCGGCGCATGCAGGCGGACCTGAGCTGAGCGGAGGTAGTGGAAATTGGAGTTTGAGACGCTCAGCTGCGACCTGCGGAGCGGACCGCAAGTAGTGTAATTTTGGCGTAAGATGAAAAAGTTGTCTTGGATATACTGATTAATACTCAATCTGTTCTAGTCCTAAAAATATAAAGGAGGCAATCCAGTATTATATTTATTAAAAACTGTACGTATATACAGGTAGTCCCCGACTTACGAGCGAGTTCCGTACCTACAAGCCACTCGTATGTCGAAAATTCGTAAGTAGGATCACCCAAAAAAAAAATATATATATATATATTTTAGAAATGTACAGTCACCAAGCACTTAGCCTATCCTAACACAGTTTTTAAAGATGAAGGAGTGAGTTGAATTGTCTACCTTTCACATAAAGGGAGCTAGCTCCCTTTATGGGAATGGAGCCTGCAGGGAGACAATTCAACTCACTCCTTCATCTTTAAAAACTGTGTTAGGATAGGCTAAGTGCTTGGTGACTGTACAGTACTGTACATTTATCTATTTATTAAAAATATGTACAGTATATATATTTTATTTATTTTATTTATTTATAAATAGATAAATGTACAGTACTGTACAGTCACCAAGCACTTAGCCTATCCTAACACAGTTAAGGAGTCAGTTGAATTGTCTCCCTCCTCCCCAGCAGGCTCCATTCACATAAAGGGAGCTACTTTCACTTTATGTGAAAGGGAGACAATTCAACTCACTCCTTCATCTTTAAAAACTGTTAGGATAGGCTAAGTGCTTGGTGACTGTACAGTACTGTACATGTATTCATTTATAAAAAAAATTAATGAGATGCATATTCGTAAGTCCGGAACCTCCTAAGTAAGAGCGCTCGTAAGTCGGGGACTACCTGTACATATGATCAGATAAATCTAGTTGTGGCTGGGGTAACTAGAAATGCAGATTCTCCCTGTAAAGCAGGTTGTAGTTAAAATTATTAAGATTATTGCGACAAACAAAAATGGCAAATAACTGTTTTTATATCGAACACGTTTTGACCCCATAGCCTAATTCCTCCGCAGAAGTGGAATGAGTTTTATTAATTCAGCTTACAAAAAGATCTGAAGCTCTCGACCTTGACTTCTCTAAATGGTTTTCAGAATCTGTTGGAGTCCTGGCAAAAACCAATGCAGATTTGTTCCTGTCTTTGATTTTATACGTCTACCTTATGTTTTGCTCGTTTTTTGATACTTTGTTTAAAAAAAAATGTATTTCTTTCTTTTGTTTTTTCTCTTTTTTGTTTTCTATTGTTTATTGTTTGTTTATTGTTTATTGTTTAAGGAAATTCTACCATTGCTGTTCATCGTTCTTTAGTTTTAGCAGGTCGCTTTCGTAAATGAGCCCATGAGGTTCAATAAGATTTACCTGACTAAATAAAGGTTGAATGAATTATGTTGACAGTTATTTTGATGTGGGTCATGACTAGTTTTTTGAAGCATTTGTTAACAGTTTGGTGGTAATAATTCTGTCAAGGTGCTGGACTCACCCTGCGACATCCATTTTACAGCTGAGAACATTTCATAGCAACATAAAAAAATTGTCTTGTCCTCTGGACGTTCAAAAAAAAAATTTGTTTCGTTTTTCCTCCGAAAGACTTCTTCATCCGAAATACTTCAGACTGAAGAAGTCTTTCGGAATAAAACAAATGAAACGTTTCTATATTTTGTTTTGTTTTATTTTTTGAATGTCCAGAGGGCCAGACTTAACATTTTAAGATTTCTCTACCTGGATTATTGAACACGCATCAGGATATTTTGTAGCAACACTCTTTTCTGTTTTCATGTCATTGCAGGCAAGAAGAACTCAATCCTCATGCACAAAGTTCAACATGATCTTAATTCTGGTGTTTTCAACAATCATGAAAATGAAATGATCCAAGAAATAGTCAAGTATGATCGGGAGATGGTTCAGCAGGTGGATGTACCACGACCGAGGGCCATGTCCATGACGTCTCCTCTTCCTGGTGGGATCTTTGCAACTCCAGCTTCTTCTGCTCAGACTCAAGACTCTGCGATTGCCACTCTGCAGCAGGCTGTGGCCATGAACTTTTGTGCCCCCATGCAAGGGAACTCAGTGGGGGTGGGAACACTGCAGTCTCCAAGAATGGTGAGAAGATTCCAGGTTAGGCAGAGTGTATCCAGCCCTGTCTCTGCCTCTCCCCTACAGCCCCAACTCCTTTCTTCCAGTGCCTTTGCGCCAGTCTTGGCCAGCCCCCCTGTCCAGAGCCCACTGGCAGCTGGAGGACGATTATTTCAGTATGGGTCCAGCGCCTTAGCTGGTCCCATCTCAGGCTCCCAGCTTTCTCTGGTTCAACAGCACATAGCCAGCCCTGCACACCGGTCCAGCACACACAAGAGCACACATTCTTTGCAACTGGGCAGTCTGAGCCAAGATGTCAGGGCACTGTCAGCGTCCCAACCCTCACTGCCTCATGAAGAGGCACAACAAGATGTCCCCAGCCCAACTCAGTCCACACGAGTCTCCTCCACCTCCATCGGACCTCCTCAGACCCTGTTAGGTCCCACAAGCATTCTGAGTGCTATTCCAAATAGGGTGGTTCTTCCCCATCAAATGTCTGCTGGGGCATTCCCTGTAGCATCTCTGCCCGGTTCTGTGCACAGTTATACAGCCAGTTCAGGGGTGGCAGTAGGGGGCATGGGGCAGGGGGACATGGGACCACATAAGAAAGACTCCATAGTAAGCCTTCCTGAGACCGAACACATCAAAAGCCGAACCAGGCTATCGTCAAACTTGTGATCTTTAACCAACATTGCTGGGCGAGTGACTCAGTGCAGGGATTTGTTTCTCTGCTTCTTTTTCCAGTTTGACTGCCTGAATGTACTAACTGAGTGAACAGGAAACATCTGAGATGAGACTTGTTGAAACTTGAGGTATTTTTACTCACAGATGTAGTTGCACAATTGCGTAGCGGTAAAGTAGCTCCTTTCACAGGTTAGGCGACAACTTATGCTTCACTTTCCTCTCATTCACCTCATTTATTGCAAACTTGGAGTTGAAAGGATCTACGGGATATTCAGGGACCTGCTTCAGAAATCAGAGATTGGCACATGTTTTTGATGTTAAACTGTTTCATCTTCAGATGCTCCAGCTGCTAAAGATGATCTTTTCTACGACAAAAAAGTAAGATGTTTTTCTCAGTAATGTCTTTTAATCAATCCTATATTGGTAAGCACATTAAAATAAATAAAAAGATGATGATGAGACAACTTTGAGGCAGTTGAGACAGCTCCCTCTAATTACATGGTATTTTAAGCCATATTTCCCCTAGGCCATTAATATAAAGTGATTTTTTAAAATTAAATAAGAAATCAATAATCTTCCTTGTTTCTTTATTGTTAATACATAAATAAATGTGTAATCCTGCAGGTACTTTAGAGGCAACAAATCTCTTACAGGAATTACAACTAGGTCCAGTTTGATTTGTACAACAACAACAACAACAACAACAACAAAAACAACAACAACAACAACAACAACAACAACAACAACAACAACAACAACAACTTTTAAGTTTAAATTGAGCATATTAGTTTAATGCAGCTTGTTTGTTTTTATTAAAAAGGACATTATTTTGATATAGATAAGCCTTTGGAAAACTTTTTCCAACAAAGCATTGTTCTGAATAATATGCAAGTTAGAAACTGGTGGTTAAGAGACAAATTCAGAGTTTATGACTGGCCAGAAGAAAAAAAAAGAACTGTAACTAATGTTGCTCAAATCTGTCAGATTAAAAAAAAATCAAACATAAAAATCAAACAAACAATAAGAAATACAAAGTACAAAATATGTTTTTTTTGTTTTTTCTGGAAGATTCCCAATTAAACAAGTCTAAATTAACTTGTTCTCTCACAGATTTACTCATTTATGAAAACTAGTGTGAGAATTGTCTCACACTTTTACTTAAAATCATTGCCAGTTAATTACAATCAATTTTATACAAGTTTAATTGAAAATTGTGACTTACATCATCAAAAATCATTGTTTTCTAAACCTAACTTTTAGCAGAAACAGTGAAAAGCACCTCTATGCCAAAGTCACTTCACACAAGGAAACTCCAAATGACCTCAAGACACCGAGAACAGCCCAGTTTTAGTAAGCAGCCAAGGACAGCTGATACTTTCTAGGATGTACTTATCATTGCAGCGTGCCTCCATCATTGATGCCTCAGCCAGAGTTCATTGGATGCCAATGATTTGTGTCCAGAAGCATTTAGGAAGAACGGGGACCCTTTTCTCCTGGACCTGACGTCCCATTCACCTCATCTCACTAAAGCCTGAATCATTACCCGGTAATGAGAGTGGAAATTGGAATCCCTCGGCCCTGTTTGGGTCTCTTATCATATTTCAGCTGGATTTCATTATACAGTGCCAATAATGAGTTCGTCTACTATGATAACTTTGCATTTTTATTTTGTTTGGTTTCCTGTTAACCCACCTTGAGAGTTCAAAATCGGACTAAGTTGATAGCTTGAAAGTATTTTTATACAGTGTTGTCAAGGTTGGTTGTATTTTTGGTTTAAGCTTGAATTATTCCCCCTGGACCTCATTTTGGTTCTGAAACAATTAATACAGGCTTGCTTTGAAACTAGTGTTTACTCCACATAATGTTCTGGGGGAATTGTTATGCATTTAATGACATTAGCTTTTGGGTTATTTTTAATTAAGTTGAGGATGACTGTGGAATATATTAATGAATTAAAAAAATGCAAATATATAACAGTAAAAGGTTTCATGGTCAATATCTAAATTCAAATCAATATCACATAACAAGTATTGATGATGACCCGACTGAGAATTATTAGATTTGGTACCTGGATGACTGTGCATGAACTTTGTTACTTCTCAATATTTAAAAATTAAAACCCATAACTTTAATAAAGCTAAATGGTAAATGGAGCTTACTTATATAGCGCTTTCCAGACCCCTTTGAGGGGCCCCAAAGTGCTTCACAGTACCAACCATCCACCCATTCATACACACATTCATACACCGATAGCGGTAGACTGCCTTGCAAGGCGCTGCCTGTCCTATAAATTTCAGAATGAAACCAAAGTTCAAAACCCTGCAAAGTATTGTTGTTGTGCACAAATCTTAAATTTTCACAACACTGACTGAAACCAAGTCAAAAATGAATCCATAAAATTAATTCAGTCATTTTCTATGAATGTGATGCTTATGACACAAAGCAATAATTCCACAACAGCGTGAATGATAACTTTTATGCAGATGTTTTGTTGTAATCTTGATGGGTCAATAAAGTTGCAATATTTAGATTTTAGATTAATTCTTCCAAACTTATGTCAATTTTCTGTTTAATGGCTGTTTTTGTGGGGTGGCTCAGTTTGTAGAGCAGATTCCTCTCAACGAGAAGGTCGCTGGATCTAATCCCGGCTGCAGATCTTTCTGAGTGGAGTTTGCATGTTCTCTTCGTGCATGCGTGGGTTTTCCCCAGGTACTCTGGTTTCCTCCCACAGACCAAAAACATGTTAGGCTGATTGGTAACTCTAAATTGTTCCTAGGTGTGAGTGAGAGAGTGAATGGTTGTTTGTCTTGTTTTTCTCTATGTGTCCCTGTGATGGACCGGTATCCTGTCCAGGGTGTCCCCCACCTCTCGCACAGTGACTGCTTGATACGGACAGCAGTGACCCCTGGGACCTGAAAACAAAGAAGTGGGTAAAGATGATGGGGTTTTTTTTTGGATGGAAGGATGGATGGCTGTTTTTGTGATCGAATTATCTGATTTAAGTTACAATCCCCACAAAAAATGAACAGGTAGTTTGATGTGTAAGCATAGCATATAAACAGGACTGTTTGTGTAACCTAGTTGCAAATAAATGTAAAGTAGGCTAAACCAATAATAGACAAAGTCTCCTTTTCAATTAGACAAAAAGCATATTATCATTTGATATGAACTGATACTACTTGAACATAATAATTAAGGCTGAATAAGTCTGTGTGAATTTCATTAGACGTCTCCCTTACTTTGTCTGCAGATGTTTGCAGGACAAGCTCAGAGCTTGTGTATATATTCCTGCTGTGAGGTCTGCATGCTTTCTCCTTTTGTTTAGAGTTCATTTGTTTACCTGCTTTTGTCCTAGCCTGTTCCAGCTTAAACACCAGACACTAGTGCTGCTCTCAGATTTTTTTTAAATTATTTTGCAAACTTGACAAAATTAATTAGAGGTTTGTAAATGTTACAGCGAGGCAGCTGTTTAACTCTTTCAGTACAGCCACAGAGCAGGGCTGCAGCAACATTCAAGCAATTATTAGTAGCTGGAATTTATTTACACTAATTTAGAAAGTCTTTCTGCTGATGTTTACAAATTAATCATTTTTATCCTGATGTGCTTATCAGTGAGAGCGTCTGTTCAGACTGTTGGCAACTTTACAAGGGCTGTTTGAACTGTATTTGATTTGGGAACATCAATTTCAAACTGTCCAGAAAAGCTAAAGAGTCCTGACAATTTGCATTACAGCAGAATAACACCCGAAAAGACACGATGCACCTTTAACACACAGATGACATTTGAGAATTGATATACTTGTTACATTTCTGCTTCTTTTGTGCATTTTTCCTTCTGTCCTCAGATCGCAGACTTCTGATCCAATTCAGCAAATCTATTGATTACAAAACTAATGAATATTTTAATGAATCAATGCACTAACTTCTTGTCCTTTAACAACTGTAGACAGTGACATTCTGGGAAGACGTCAGGTGGATGTTTCTGGATCAAGAGCCTGATTTTCTTTTTTTAAACCATCTGAAGCTGCCATTTTCCCCACTCCTCCAAAACCTGTACATACTTAGTGCCTATAGCAAATGTCTTGGTCTTTACAAACATGTACAATATTTTCTGTGTGTGGCTTTAAAGACAAACAAGGTCCTCACAAGCATCATTGTCAACTATATTCCACTGCAATACATGTACAAAATGAAAAATCAATAAATTGCATTTGAATACGTGTGATTCCTCTTTAGCTTTTCACTTTCTGGTTATGTTGAAACGAATAATATAATATTCATAAATGCAGATTTATTTGATACAAGAAGGGGGGATTATGAAGAATTCTGTTAAATATGATGTTAATGTTCATGTTTCAGACCTGCCTGGAAATCTAAAAGGGAAAGAATCACAAAAAAAAAAACACTACTGTATTATAACAAGAGTTTTGGACTGATTTGTAGAAAAACTTTGTCCCTCCCTCCATTAGTTCACTCGTACACTATTTATCCAGGTCACGTCCTTCTGGGTACTCAGAAGTTTCAATAATTCACAAGAAAGCTGCTCCGCATTCCTGACAGTGACGTTTGCATCCTCTGCACTTTCATCCACCCCTCCGCTTGTGCATTAGTCTGAACACTGAACTAGACATGAATCCATGTTTTGTGTGAAAGTAGATTTAGACACTCCACAAAAAAAACAATAATAATAATAATGCACAGTATATATATATGTAAAGGATTATGAGGAGGTCAATATTAATACTGACCTCTTTACCTTAATTAATTTACTTATTC
This sequence comes from Garcialebias charrua, assembly GCA_038048925.1. NCBI lineage: Eukaryota > Metazoa > Chordata > Actinopteri > Cyprinodontiformes > Rivulidae > Garcialebias > Garcialebias charrua. Next base: position 13,579 of record JBBPBX010060322.1, read on the forward strand.
AGATTGAATAGTAAATTCACGGATTCTTTTCTTTTTCAGTTTATCCAATATTTCTGTGATCTTTATGATGGATACATAAACAGAGCTATAGAGTGACAATGGACACGTTAACTTAGCTTGATATGTCAAAGAGACACTATCATTTATTTAAAATGAATCAACTAAATTAACACCATTACACTTGATTGACAGGATTTCACTTTCTTGTAATTTAAAACGTCAGCACACTTAAATTCAACACAACAGACATAAATACTAGATGTTAAACATATTTAGTCTGTGGCTCTTTAACTTAAAATAGTTTCCAGCTTAGATTGAGAGGGGAAAGAATAGGAGGAAAGATTTAAGAAGAATTGGGAGGTTAAGAGAGGAAGTTTATCTTGCATTTATGAAACCAGATGACACTCTTCCGTACGCGTCCAGCTAAGATATCATCACACCTCCAGCAAGCAAACAGCTGCTCCTTTACCTTAAGACGTCCGCCTTGGTTCTGGTAAAGAGCTGTGGTCAACTTTAGACTGACGAGTCGTCGGTCCCGCAAGTCCAAGCTGGACTCCACGCGTGTTTACCTTGTCGGTGTCGGTGATACTCGCTTTCGTCGGCAGAAGTCGTGACAGTCGTGGCTTCTTGGCTCAAGATAATTTATTCCAGGAAGGAATAACAAAGTTTTTTGAGCTTACGCTCGTTCGAAGTGGACCCATAACAACATGTTATCAGTCCCAGCTGGATGACGAGTCCTTAGCGCGTGACTGGTGGTCATTCAGCTCTTTGGGAAAAGTTCACATCTCTTTGAAGTTCCCAGCAAACTCTGAAGCGTTTCCGCACAGTTAGAACTTAAAAGAGGATCAGAGAGGAGAGTTCACTTGTCTTATCTCGACCCAAGGTTACAGCCCGAGCAGAGGGAAATTGTTTAGGAAAAAGACAGAGCAGCTGGAGCCCTTTTCAGGAGAAACAACGGATTACTGTCTTCTGGCTTTCTAAACAAACCGTCTGGTCTCTCTGACCCGAGACTTCACCTTTAACACAGCAGTGAACACAGTTTAACTCTTACAGAATAACACAGCTTAAAAGCACACATCATGAAAATGACAAAAGTTATTCTTTTGATCACATCAGCCTAAAATCAAAGATAGAAATAGTCTCTTTTTGGTGACTATGTTATCAGATTATAGCTAAATGAATGATTTTGTAGTAAATGTCTTGCTTTACTGAGAGGTCAGTAAAGGTCATCACTGGACAGTTCAAAAACCTTAGTTTGACCCTGGGTAGGTCCACTACATCTCCCCCCTTTTGGAAGCCATCGCCAGTCCTTGGGGATGGGGTCCAACACGAAAGGAAACCTTGAACTGTCTTTGATCTTGAAGTAATCCAGCAAGTGGAAAAGAAAAATCAAAAATTATAATCCCATAAAGTTTTTGGAAATTCCATACTGTTCGGAGGTAATCCCATTGCGAAAAGCTTTTAATCCCTTGGAAAACTGAGTCTGTTAACTCTTGGCAAACAAAGTCTGTGATCCTTTGGGAAACAAAGTCTTATAATCCACAGCGGTAATTCCACAACGATTAGTTTTGTTGATTGATCAGCAACAATTGTTTTCATAATCAGCATGTAGAGGGGATCCCTCGATTGACGCAGAGGAGGCGACCCTTGGATGAAGGTTGAAGACCAAGCGTTGGAGCTGCAGGTCCCCACATCGAAGGTTGTTGGCTGGTTGGTTTCCAGTCAGTGCCACTCTGGTTCTATGTGTCATGCAATTATGTGGTTTTTTAGGTGGGCTTATGAATAGGATTTTACATTAGGCCCTACCTATATGCACCTGGTATGTAAGCTATCATGGTTTAGATCAGCTACACTTACCAATTAAGGGGTGGATCAATTCTGTAAAATTAGATATAGGGATTTGTACCTATAAAATTTTGGAGGGCTTCTGTAACGAAGGCCTCTAATTCCAAACTATTCCTCCATTCATTACTTAGTTTAGGTTGAACTAAAATAAAAAAATGAAATATAGTTTGATCTAAATGTCTGTTGTCTTTTAGACGAACGACGTAGGATTTGGTATTCCTAATAAATTTTGAAGTCTATGGCGAGACTCATCAAAATGAATAGATAATCTAGAATAGAAACGATCGAATCGGTTCAATTTAGAAATTGTGAGACCAGTGTAGTTTATGGTACCTTGAGTAGCTTTAAACTACATTGACTCTTCGACGATTGAGATTTAACAAAACGAACTGCATGTTGGCATAGTTAAATCCATATCATTCATTAACCAATGTTAATACAAAACCTTTTTGGCTGGGAGTGTTCAGAACCAAACAATATCTCAACTAATGACAACAGTAATGACTAAACAACAAGGAAACAACGTTTCACTGCTTCGACACACTCTTGTCGTCAGATTCCAAAGTGCAACACACAAGAAAAACAGGTCTCAACTTTATGACCGAGGTCAAATTAAATCTCGTGGATTTAAACGGTTGTTAAGGTTAGTTTTTTGTTGTGGGTTTTAGGCTTAGCGTTTCTAAGTTCAAATTGGACAATGCGACTTATAGGGTGGGAAATACAGTAGTTTAAACCTGATTAGTTTATTTACTAACTTGTGTTTGGACGACCTTATTATCCCATGAAGTCGGTGAGTTTGTGAGATCTTTGTCTTTTGTGGAGTCATTGAACGCCTTGTAAGGTTTGATCTGATTTCGATGTACCCATTTAGCAATTGGCTCTTTGCGGCCTTTGCTGATTTTGATTTCGTAGACGACTGAGGACACTTTGTCTGTTATCAGATGAGGTCCAGTCCACCTGGGCATTAGTTTGCGGGCGAGAGTTCCGGTCTCGGACCCTCCTTTCCCGGTTGCTGGGGCGAACGTATAGTACCAGACTCTGTCTCCCACTTGGAGTTCATTGTGAGAGGCCTTCTGGTCGTAGTACGCCTTACGTCCTTCAGCGGATTTTTCCAGGTTTTTCTGGGCGAAAGCAAAAGTGTTTCTGAGGTGTACATTCAAATCTTTGTCTTTGGCATGGCCTAACATCACCCCCCTTTGGTCATGGGGGACCACGATCACAGGTGAGGACGTCCGTCCATGGGCACAAGTTAGGATGCCACCGTTTAGTTTAAGCTGTTCGCGCAGCTGAGAGAAGACGGTACACAGGAATCGTTTAGGTTTTGGCCAACGTATCTTCTTACGTTTACCTCTTTCCGTGTAATTCAGGTGTGTCACAACCGTCGGCGCAGTCGCAGGTGTGTCTGATTGTACAGACTGCGACGGGTCACTGTCGTTGTGTGTGTCTTCCCACTTCTTGACTGAAGAGAGGCTCTTTGAGTCTGTAAAAACTATCTCATTTCTGAGTAGTTCTAGACACAAATGTTCCTGAACCAAGGTTTCATCAAAAGCTTGGCTGATAGCCGAATTACCTGTCCCAGAGGACAGTACAGCAACCTCGGTGTGGGGTCCTTGGATCTCCACACCTTTCTCTACCTGTGGTAGGTAATGTGAGTTTGCCCCCTTCTTGTCTGATGAGGGGTCCTCGTAATCTGCAACAATGATGTCCAAGTGACTGTCAGCGTTTGGATGACTGTCATTTTCTGGACTCAGATGCCCTTGAACCAAGGTTTCATTGAAAGCTTGGTTGATTGCCGAATTACCTGTCCCAGAGGACAGTACAGCGTCTTCGGTGTGGGATCCTTGGATCTCAACACCTTTCACTACCTGTGGTAGGCAGTGGTCAGGGAGTGCTGAATGTGTCAGCTCACAGAGGAGGTTCTCTTGTTGGGCCGGAGTTTGGTCCAACTTTTGGGTCTCTTCTGTCTCACCTGTAGTTGAAGGTTCACTTACCGGGCTCTCGTCCTCGGATGAGCAGTCCCTTGTGTCCTCTGCGGTACCTGCGGTTAGGCAGTCTGTATCGCAACTAGGAAGCACTTTTATTGGCAGGGGTTTTCTCACTGTGCTCCACATTTTCCGTCGACCATAATCTATAATCGCGTTGAAGCGGTTTATAAAATCTTGGCCAACCAAAAATGGGAATGAGTCAAGTTTAGACACGTACACCGGGTGGCGTAGTGTCATTTCGCCAATCTGCATGTGAACCATAGCCATAGCTGTTAGGGTTGTTCTCGTCTCTGCGAGACCCTGTAGCTCAATAGCACATTTCTCAAAGGGTATTTGCCTGTCAACACCGTTAGCGGCGGTCCTCAGCTCCTCGAACAGCTTGGCCGACATAATGGTTATATCAGAACTGCCATCCAGGAGGGCTTCACGCTCAAGGACACCTTCCAGTGTGATAGGCAGGTAAGCTTTCTTAGCCACCCCCCTTTGTATAAAGTTACACAGAAACCTCACAGGTCTTGGCCCACGTTTCTGTTCACGTGTGACTCTGTCTGTGTAATCTTGCTTACTGTCAGCATCTTGTTGGCTGTCAGCATCATGACCTTCAGGATGTTGTTGTGTGTCAGCAATTGGTTTGCTGTCAACATCCATGGCAATGTTGGTAGTAGTGTGCGCTGAGTTATTTGTGTGCTCTGAGTCTTTGTGAAAGACAGTGCTACACATCGCTCCAGGTTGGTCAACGTTGAGAGTGTCATTATCAATGATAACGCCACTCATTGTATCAGGTTGGTCAAGCACAGTAACATTCAAATCTACCGACAAACTACTTACTTCCTCTGTCTCTTCCGAGCATAGAGGTGTTGGGCCATTATTCCGGGACATTCGTGACTCTTTGCCTGTCTCGAACTGTTCTGTTCGAGGTGCGGGAGGTGCAGTTCCAAGGCTCGGGGGTGGCTGTTGGGACCACGCATAGTTACATGAGTATAGGTCCTCATCCTTCAATTTCTTTTGAAGTCCACCCACCGATTGACCTTGGTTTTCACCCATCTGGTTCGATCTGAACCGTTGTGGGTCTCTTAGAGAGTGAACACCTACCTTTTGTGGTTCGTTGCTTGTCTCAGATTTTTCAATCTGAGGTGCTTCAGGGGCGGGGCTCCCTTTAAACCATTTTGAGTCACTGTTCCAACTGGTACCAACATTTCGGTGTATGTCAGTTTGAAAATCTTGTTCATTCTTGCTAGTATCATCCAACTCTTTTAACGACCGACGTAAGTGCTCTACCTCTCCCGAGGTCAGAGGACCTTTGAGACGACGGTGTCTATTCTCGCTTTCTATAGGAGAGAGAACCTCGCCTATTTTTTGCGACTGGGATACGACCTTTTGACCTGGGCACACCTCAGAGGGTGTTTTGTTTTGCATGTGAGCCTCAACAGCAGTTACAGCGCACTGTTTCATCACTGATTGTTTAAACTGATGTTGTAGCTCAAGGCCTTTTTTGAGACGTTTTTCTTTTTGTCGTTTGCTATTGATGTCACTAACTGTGTGCTCTGAGTTATCCATGTGCTCTGAGTTATCAAAGACAAGGTCACTCAATGTACCAGTTCGGTCATCCTCTGTATCATTCAAGTTTTCAAACAACCAACTTATGTCCACTATCTCCTCAGAGCTTAGAGGTATGTTGCCTTTTTTCTGGAACTTCTGTGACCTTTTGCTACTCCCGGACTGTCCAGTCCGCAGTGCAGGGGCAGGAGCTTTGCTCGGTGTAGACCGCGGAGGGTCACTTAAAGAGCGGGCGTCCACCGTTTGTGGTTTTTTGCTTATCTCGGGCAGCTTCGTCCGAGGTGCAGGGACAGGGCGTGTGCTCGTCCTTCTCAACCATATTGGGTCTCTTAACCACTTCGGGTCATAGTTCCAGCGGGCATCTTCACTACGTGGTTTGTGAGTTTGAAAAACATGTTTTTTCTCGCCTTTATTAGGAGAGGGAGTTGATGAACTTGTCCCTTCCAGCTCCAGCGAGCGGGATTTGACATTTTCTTGGTAATGTAGTTCACGCTCTGGTTTTGTTTTTAACCAGATCGGGTCAGGGAGTTGACGAACCTCAAAACCATTTATAGCACGCCGTTTTATCTTAAGCTGCTCAATCTCACTTTTTAACTCAAGTTTTTCTTGTTGAAAATTTTCTCTTCTGCGAATGTTATCTTGCCTTAACAATTCAAGTATTTCTGTGTGCAGCTGTAAAGCTTCATCACAATCGTTATCTCCCATCTTTTTGTTTTGATTTTGTTTGATCTCACGTTTTAACTCAAGTTTTACTTGTTGAAAAATTTCTCTTCTGCGAATGTTATTCTGCCTTAACAATTCAAGCTTTGCTGTGAGCAGCTGTAAAGCTTCATCATAATTGTTATCTCCCATCTTTTAGTTTTGATTTTGTTTGAATCAATAAGACGGTATTTATTATAGTGTATGCAAATAAATGCTTTCTTAGCGGTGAGTTATTTAACTAAAACAGCTTTCTGGGTTTGTTCCTGTAATCTATAAACAAGTCTTTCCTTCATTCAGTACCTTTTTATTTATTTTAGGTTTTACCTTCAATGAAAAATATGGTAAGTTAAGCCTTCGTGGCCGTATTAACTTAATAGACCTATTTTTTAAAACAATTACTATTAAACCACGCTTAATTTTTCTGTCTTTCACTCAAACGCCTTACGGGCCACCAGATGTAAAGGATTATGAGGAGGTCAATATTAATACTGACCTCTTTACCTTAATTAATTTACTTATTCAGATTGAATAGTAAATTCACGGATTCTTTTCTTTTTCAGTTTATCCAATATTTCTGTGATCTTTATGATGGATACATAAACAGAGCTATAGAGTGACAATGGACACGTTAACTTAGCTTGATATGTCAAAGAGACACTATCATTTATTTAAAATGAATCAACTAAATTAACACCATTACACTTGATTGACAGGATTTCACTTTCTTGTAATTTAAAACGTCAGCACACTTAAATTCAACACAACAGACATAAATACTAGATGTTAAACATATTTAGTCTGTGGCTCTTTAACTTAAAATAGTTTCCAGCTTAGATTGAGAGGGGAAAGAATAGGAGGAAAGATTTAAGAAGAATTGGGAGGTTAAGAGAGGAAGTTTATCTTGCATTTATGAAACCAGATGACACTCTTCCGTACGCGTCCAGCTAAGATATCATCACACCTCCAGCAAGCAAACAGCTGCTCCTTTACCTTAAGACGTCCGCCTTGGTTCTGGTAAAGAGCTGTGGTCAACTTTAGACTGACGAGTCGTCGGTCCCGCAAGTCCAAGCTGGACTCCACGCGTGTTTACCTTGTCGGTGTCGGTGATACTCGCTTTCGTCGGCAGAAGTCGTGACAGTCGTGGCTTCTTGGCTCAAGATAATTTATTCCAGGAAGGAATAACAAAGTTTTTTGAGCTTACGCTCGTTCGAAGTGGACCCATAACAACATGTTATCAGTCCCAGCTGGATGACGAGTCCTTAGCGCGTGACTGGTGGTCATTCAGCTCTTTGGGAAAAGTTCACATCTCTTTGAAGTTCCCAGCAAACTCTGAAGCGTTTCCGCACAGTTAGAACTTAAAAGAGGATCAGAGAGGAGAGTTCACTTGTCTTATCTCGACCCAAGGTTACAGCCCGAGCAGAGGGAAATTGTTTAGGAAAAAGACAGAGCAGCTGGAGCCCTTTTCAGGAGAAACAACGGATTACTGTCTTCTGGCTTTCTAAACAAACCGTCTGGTCTCTCTGACCCGAGACTTCACCTTTAACACAGCAGTGAACACAGTTTAACTCTTACAGAATAACACAGCTTAAAAGCACACATCATGAAAATGACAAAAGTTATTCTTTTGATCACATCAGCCTAAAATCAAAGATAGAAATAGTCTCTTTTTGGTGACTATGTTATCAGATTATAGCTAAATGAATGATTTTGTAGTAAATGTCTTGCTTTACTGAGAGGTCAGTAAAGGTCATCACTGGACAGTTCAAAAACCTTAATTTGACCCTGGGTAGGTCCACTACATATATATATATATATA
>JBBPBX010060323.1:0-21483 GCA_038048925.1 Garcialebias charrua
AATAAATTAATAATAATAAACTTTATTTGTATAGCACCTTCCACAATGCCTTGCATTGACCAAGGTGCTTAACAGGATAAAAAGAAGAATAAACGGGAACAATAGATCAATGAAAATAGAATAAGAAACCACAGCGATAAAAGAAGGCAATGGAAATAAAAAATGCTACATACTAAAATAACACAAGTAATAAAAGTTACACACAGAAAGCTTTTTTGAACAAGTGAAATAAAAATGCAATTGAAATAAAGATGCTACATACTAAAATACAAAATAATAAAAGTTACACACTGAAAGCTTTTTTGAACAAGTGGGTCTTCAGTTTGGTTTTGAACAGAGTCGGATCGGAGGTGGCACGCAGCTCAAGGGGGAGGCTGTTCCAGGCTTTTGGGCCGGCAACAGAAAATGACCGGTCTCCCCATTGCTTGTACCTCGAGCGAGGCACCTCCAGCAGGTGTTGACTGGCAGATCGTAGGTCCCTGCCAGGCTGATGGACTTTCAGAAGTTCTGAGATGTAGAGGGGAGCAAGTCCATTCAGAGCTTTGAAAACAAACAGCAGCAACTTGAACTGTATCCTGAACTGAACTGGGAGCCAGTGTAGAGAGGACAGGACAGGAGTGATGTGTTCATATTTTCGTGTGTTGGTATATTAAAAAAACATATATATATATATATATATATATATATATATATATATATATATATTAGGCATGTAACGGTTGTAGTTGGTGTACCGAACCGAAAAGGTACGGAGGTGGACCGAACCGAACGTGCTGTACCGAAACGGTTATTTTTTCACTCATTGAATGTTAATATGTGCGCCGCGGAACAAAATTTCCTGGGCGCGTTTCAGCACGGAGCTATTATCTCGCAGCACGCGCAGCATTAGCCGTTAGCTTCTCGCTGCGGTTTCCTGTTTGTTAACGTTATGGTTTTCTTGTTAAAAGACGAGCGCACAAAGCTGTGTGTGTGGACGTTTTTTCATGAAGACTGGATCTGCAGCAGCAACACGTCTAACGTGAACGCGCTGGAAACTACGTCATCAGAACGTGAACGAGCTGTTACAAAGTACGCTAACCACACAGCTGCATTTAAACAACTTCTACAAAGTGCGCTAACAACACAGCTGCATTTAAACAACTTCATCAGGTAATTTAGATGGGTCCAGATCAATAACACAAACTGTATGAGTTTTTAAAGCTCTGAATCTAAGTCTGAAAGTTTTTAATGCACAGCTGCATTTAAACAACTTCTACAAAGTGCGCTAACAACACAGCTGCATTTAAACAACTTCATCAGGTAATTTAGATGGGTCCAGATCAATAACACAAACTGTATGAGTTTTTAAAGCTCTGAATCTAAGTCTGAAAGTTTTTAATGCACAGTTGATCCTTGCTATGAGACATCCATCACGTCAACACTTAAGTCAAAAAGTTCAGCTCTTTATGAAAAAACTAAAACTGATGGTCAACAAGTCCTGGAGCTGATTTAAACCCTGCCCTGATGATGAGTGAGATATTCAACCGTTCAAGAGGTATTGTTATTTTATTATAATTATTATTTATAATTTATTATTATTTAAAATTATAATCTTATTAACTTATTTTTTTACCTCTGTGTTTTATTTCCAGTATTTCCAGTTACAGAGGTAGCTGCTCTCCTTCCACTTCAGGGAAATCCACCAGAGATCACCTGCTGCAGCTAAGAAGTGTGTGATGACTGAATTGAACTCTGGAACTGTTCCAGGACCAGTCCCACCAAGAAGAGGTTGTGAGTAATGAGGACAAATACAGCCACACTGGTGCTACTGGACAAAAACTTTATTAGTTAAGATTGTAAACAGTCTGTTGCTGCTTATTGTTCTGGTTCTGACTGTTATTGTATTCATTAAGATTTTTATTATTTTTAATATAATTTATTTATTGTAGAGTGCTGTTTATTTAAAATATCATCCAAATGGGTCACTTTTATTTATTACTACAATACAATACAAACATATTTTTGGCATATTTTCAAAATAAACATTTTGTAAGTCTTTATTTTGTCTTTTTTTTTTTGTACCGAAAATAAACCGAAAATAAACCGAACCGAGCCCTCCTTGTAATTGAACCGAACCGAAATGTGATTTTAGCGTACCGTTACACCCCTAATATATATATATATACATATACATATACATATAACATATATATATAAAAACATATAACATATATATATATATATAAAAACATATATATAAATAATTAACAGGAAGACCCCACTCTTTCCTCCTCCCACTCAAATAAAGTGTTGATGCATGATGTTATAAAGTGCGTTTAAAATGGGGGGAATGAGGTGGCGACCGGCACAAACCCACCCCCTCCCCAGAGACCAGGCAGTGCCCGTTGACCCCCCAACCCTTGCCCAGAACCCTAAATATCTACATGCTACAAATGAGAGTGGGCACAGGTCCCGGAGGTGAGAATGATAATACATCCCACAAACAACAACACCTCGGGGGGTTCTGTGGCGGGTACTCCGGGAGTATGGGGTACCAGGCCCATTGATATGGGCTGTTAGGTCCCTGTACGACCGGTGTCAGAGCTTGGTCCGCATTGCCGGCAGTAAGTCAGGCTCGTTTCCGGTGAGAGTTGGACTCCGCCAAGGTTGCCCTTTGTCACCGATTCTGTTTATAACTTTTATGGACAGAATTTCTAGGCGCAGCCAAGGTGTTGAGAGGATCCGTTTTGGTGGCCTTAGAATCGCTTCTCTGTTTTTTGCAGATGATGTGGTCCTATTGGCTTCATCAGCTCGTGATCTACAGCTTTCACTGGAGCGGTTTGCAGCTGAATGCGATGCGGCCGGGATGAGGATCAGTTCCTCCAAATCCGAGGCCATGGTCTTGAGCCGGAAAAGGGTAGCGTGCCCTCTCCGGGTCGGGGAGGAGGTCCTGCCCCAAGTGGAGGAGTTTAAGTATCTCGGGATCTTGTTCACGAATGAGGGAAAACTGGAGCGTGAGATCGATAGGCGGATAGGTGCAGCGTCCGCAGTGAAGCGGGCGCTGTACCGGTCTGTCGTGGTGAAGAGAGAGCTGAGTCAAAAGGCAAAGCTCTCAATTTACCGATCGATCTACGTTCCCACCCTCATCTATGGTCATGAGCTTTGGGTTATGACCGAAAGAACAAGATCTCGGATACAAGCGGCTGAAATGAGTTTTCTCCGCAGGGTGGCTGGACTCTCCCTTAGAGATAGGGTGAGAAGCTCAGTCATCCGGGAGGGACTCGGAGTAGAGCCGCTGCTTCTCCACATCGAGAGGAGCCAGTTGAGGTGGCTCGGGCATCTGGTTAGGATGCCTCCTGGACGCCTCCCTGGTGAGGTGTTCCGGGCATGTCCCACCGGGAGGAGACCCAGAGGAAGACCCAGGATACGCTGGAGGGACTATGTTTCTCGGCTGGCCTGGGAACGCCTTGGGATTCCCCCAGAGGAGCTGCTCCAAGTGGCTGGGGAGAGGGAAGTCTGGGCCTCCCTACTTAGGCTGCTACCCCCGCGACCCGACCCCGGATAAGCGGAAGAAAATGGATGGATGGATGGATGAAACAACAACACTCTCTGCAGCCCTCAGCTTCTCCGGCAGACTACGGTATTCCACAGACGGGGGACATAGTACTGGACAGAAGCCTCACCGTAAGTGTGAGTTCTGAACTGTTAGTAGTCTAGTGCCAGGGAACCTTAGGGTCTGTGTGGGGGTTTGACCAAGTTGAGCTGAAAGTTGAGCTGAAAGTCAAAGTTCTGTATCACAAGCAAGGCTCTTTTAGTGTCTTGATCAAGGTAAAACAGGCTTAACCTGCTTTGAGCTAAATGTTTTAGTTAAACATCAGCAAAAATCTGAACTTGTTCACATATTCTGTTCTACAGTAATTGTGTATTCTAATGATCAGGTACAGAGTGAGGAAATAATTTCTGCCCCACCCCAAAACTAAAACGTACAACAGTGTGTCTGATCTGCTTTGGTCTCTGTGTGTCTTTATATGAAACAGAGCATTCTACAAGTCATTTGATGCTTTTCTGCTCTCAGAATACACCATGCTAACAAACAATGTTAAAGGAGAAAAACATAAAATGCTGCTCGCTCCAAGACTTCGTCATGAGGACAGCAGATTGCAGCCTAATACTGTAATGGAAAGAGATGAAAACAGTGCTGCCATCTTGGGTGGCTGTGGCTGAGTAGTTAGAGAAGTCGTCCTCCAACGTGAGAGTTGGGGGTTTGATTCCACCAGCAGTGTCCCTGGGCAAGATACTGAACCCTTCATTGCCTCTGATGTGTGTCCCATCAATGTATGAATGTGATAAAGCACTGATTACTGGTAATCGTTGTATACCGTACATCTAGTAGAGTGCTGTATGAATGAGTAAATAAGGACACAGATTGTGTTGTAAAGAGCTTTGAGCATCTTGATAAGATAGAAAAGTGCTATACAAGTACAGTCCATTTACCATCTTTAGGACAGGTGAGGATTTTTTGTTTGATGCAGAAAACTTTAGTTATGAATCAGAATAAACCTGCTGCTGTTAAGGGCAGAACAAAAAGATCCACAATCAGGTTTCTTTATAGGACACCAACACAGAGCTACAGAAACTTCTGACATTGCACTAATGTTCTGATCACTTCACTGGATTAATAAATAATCTCTAATGTTAACTGTTTAACGAACGATTCAGCAAAGCCTAACTAAATATATGCAGCATTTTGGACATGGTGGACTTGATAAAGTTCATAATATTTTATGTTGCTCAGTTTACACAGGTTTCTGTTTTAGTTACCGTATTTTCTGGAATATAGGTCGCACCTGAATATAGGTCGCATTGTCCAATTATTGCCAAAGAACTGGAAAAATCCACATATAGGTCACACCTGAATATAGGTCGCACCTACGTCAAAATGTGGACCGTGTTTAGCTCTGCTGCAAATGTCTGCCACAGGAGCGCACAGCAAGGCTTTTAAGAAGATTAACACTTAAAAACAATTATTGTTTGATAAAAATTATAGCAAATATGTGTCTGAGCTGAACTTTTCTTTAATAAATGAATAATTTTAGCAGGATAAACACCTAAAAATATACATTTGTTAGCTGACATTATTGTAAGAGAGTGTCTCAGTTTAATTTTTGTTAATAAATGATTACAAAGCAGCTTATTTTATAAAAAGCCATAAATAGGTCGCACCTGAATATAGGTTGCAGGGCATGCAAAAATTATAAAAAGCCGCAACCTATATTCTGGAAAATATGGTAAATTAATGCAGCTTCTTAATGTTGTACTGCAGGGAAAATGGCTGAAGAATGTCAAAGTTTCCAAACATATCTTTAAGCTGTTTTGTGTTGAAAAACATGCAAGCTAATTATTTAAAAATCCATTCATATGGGAAGATTTGTACTTTAAATTAGCAAGGTGGGACCTATATATTAGATCTAAGGCCCAGTTCACATGACACTGCTCTTAAATGAAACCAGAACAGTTCTGATGCGTTTCAGCTTTTTGTTCACATGATAACAGCAATCAGATTCTCGGACACAGAAACTGTTAGAGTGGAAGTTTTTTGGTTGTTTAAAGGGAAAACAAAGATCCTGAAGATCGAAGTGTTCACACATGCACAACACTGAACGAGCAGAGCAGAGCAACAACCATAACAAACGTGGAAGTTTTTTTAGGTTTATTTTTTTAAGTAACGTAAAGCACCAACCCACATCATCTGTCCAAACAAATGTCTGTGTTCTCACTATTGGTAATATAACTGTTCTCATGCTCGTGTTATTCACATACAAAATTCACAGCATCACAGCACAGACAGGAAGATTCATTCTGGGTTCATCAGCTTCTTTCCATCTTGTCTAAAGAGCCTTACCCTTTATGATCCACAACGTTTCAAGGAGGTTGTTCATATGTAAACGAGGTCTAATGTAAATATATCTGAGTGGTCTGTGATTAAACTGGACAATTAAAATGCCAACAGTTATCAGTACATAAATGCAGGGCAATGAGTGGGTGAAGGTGAATTAGAAATTTCATTTTAAACCTTTAGCACATATGAAAACAAACGTTTCAGTCTGATTTGTTTCATGCAGTGTCTTTTAAAAACAGGAAATTATATATTTAACCTGCCAAGAATAAGTTGATCCTTTCACAGTACAGGACTATACAAATGTATTGTGATTGTTGTGCATAGCTCTCTGAGTCATTGTGACAGCAAAATATAAAAAATTAAGACACACATCACTGGTTTACGTCATTGTAATGACAATTTGTGTGGTGTGTCTTCCTGTGACACGAAGCAGATGCCATATGGCCTGCTGTGTCTCAGGTTATAGCTTGAGTCTCTCCACTTGAACAGAGTGGACTGGATGGTATTTGTCCTTGACGAAGTCCTGCACTAAACCACCATGCTCAAACAGATCCTTCCTCACAATACTGAAAACACACTTTCAGCTCAACATGGCTGGTGAAGCAGGAAACCTCAATTTTTAGTTTGACCCTCCCCCCAGACCTGGAACAGAGTCGATCAACTATAAAGGAAGGCAGAAATGGAAGCAGGAAAGGACAATAAAATGCATGCAGACTCACCTTCCCCATCTTCATCGTCCCTTGTGGTTTCAATAATCCTGGAGTCATAGACCGAAGAATCCACGAGCAGACTCCGAGCCGTCCCTAAAGTCACCATGCTGCTGTCAGCCATCATTGAGAGGGGCCAGGGTGCTCCAAACCCTCCAAACTTTCTGAACATCCATTTGGACAAAAGATAGTCAGTTAAGGAAGAAAGGAGAGAAAAGGACATGAAAACAACAAAATTTCTGAGACTAAATTATAAATCAATTTTTTTCCACCAGCTGCTTGTCAGTCGTTAATGTCAGAGATTTAAATAATAATAATAATAATAATAATGTCTTTGTCTGTCATCTGTGTATGTTTCCCATCCACAGACGAAATTCGTCTCTGCATTTAACCCAACCACCACCAGGTGGTGCAGTGAGCAGCCAGAAAGCGCCCGGGGAGCTGGAGAATTAGGTGTGCACTCAGACACCCCAAGGTGTGTAGTGGCCGGGGCGCGAACCCGCGTCCTTCGGGTCCCAAGTCGACTTGGGACCCGAAGGACGCGGGTTCGCGCCCCGGCCACTACACACCTTGGGGTGTCTATGAGTGCACACCTAATTCTCCAGCTCCCCGAGCGCTTTCTGGCTGCTCACTGCACCACCTACTTGAGAAAAGACAAAGCCTACCTGTTTTAATTAAACATTCTGATTGATCTTACCCAGGCTCTAAACAGAACCTGGTAGCTGGTAGTCATTCTTAACATGCACTAAGTGCATGTTAAGAATGACTACCAGCTACTACCACACCAAACTTTAACATCTGTGAAAACAGCTGATTGTGGCAGCCATCTTCACTTGTTTTACAACAATCCACCCAGTGGATCATGAGATATTTTAACAGACTGTTTTTATTAACAGCTTCCATAATGTGCAGCCCTCTGAGTATGCATTAGGAACTAGTCCCAGCTACTACCACACCAAGTGTTAGTTTTATCATCTGTAAAATCAGCTGAATTTTAGACATTTTTGTATTTGCTATGGTTATCTGGCTGTGGCTGCTGTTTTGAATCGGGTTAACGAAAAGTCAATCAGCTGCAGATGTTTATGAGATATTATGCTAACAAAGACGCACACAGAGCGAGCAATATCACCGCCTAGCAGTGGGCACAGGAAGTGCAAGAAAACTGAGAATAACAAGATAACTTACTTACATCAAATAATGTATTAGCATTAGCATTAAGCAACTGGGCAATAACCGTTAGGCATTAGCTGAACGTCATTTATTATACACAGCTTACTGTGATCCAAACAACGCATTAACTTACCCAGATATCTTAAGCGAAGTAATAAAAAAGAAACCTTGCTTGTGGTGATTAACTGAACTTCGAGCGCACCAGCTAGCGTAGCTAGCTAGCCTCAAAGCCAAGTCGAAGTTCCTGATTCTTCTTCTTCGCTCCTTAAAAAGTCTACCTCAACTGGTCCGATAAAAAAATCTAATTATCGCATCAGCGCATGGTGCTGTTTCTGTGTAAGAACTGCTCCAGAAACCCTCTGATTGTTGACAAATGACAACCATAGAGCTGTATGATACGGGGTACTTCCCAGTCTGCTGTTGGTGTCGGGACGGAGCTCAATTCAAAAAGCAAGGCAAACAACGAAACTGCGCGCTGATTGGCTAAGAGTGACGGAATGCCTGTCACGTCCACCTTCCAAGGCCGCTGATTGGTCCGTTCATTCAAATCACGATGCGCAGAGCACGTACTTGTTACATTCAGGTACAGTTGGAAAATTCGCACAATTTTAGTTTTTTCTTAGACAACTTGGACACCATTTCGAAAATAGAGCCTTCTATTAAAAAATACTTAAACTACCAAAATTATGCATTCATAAAAACGTTTTTGTTTTGTTTTTTGCTGTACAAAACAAACTTTTTTTTTAGATAATCAGTTTTTTTTTGTAATATTTACACACTGGTAGGGTCAAGTTCAAACACATTTATTACTTACTTTCTTCACGATTCAGCTCTTAGTATCATCTCTTCACTTTGCTAGCTTGTTATTTGATAGAGCGTGCACCATAGATATCTTATATATGATATCTATGGCGTGCACCATATGATATCTTTGGTGTGCACCACTATGCACCACACAGGTTAATTTGCAAGGCATTATGGGGAAAAACTTATTTTTACATTTACCGGTAGTACTAGAAACAAAATTTTACAAATAAAATAATGGCCAATAATAAAGAAAATGTCAAACGCCAGGGGTGTTGCAACAGAAATCATATAAAGATTGAGAAATATAAATAAAAATTTTTTAAAGGAGCAAAGGTCATACATGATGATTTTAAAATACTGTTTTGTTAATAAAACATTGGGTTTGGAAATTGATCATTTGTATTAGTGAATATGAGCGTTAATAATTTGAAATAGTTCCTTTTCATTCAACCTTTATTTATACCTGCTTCCTGGAATATCTTACAAAAAGATATGAAGCTCTCGGCCCTGACCTCTCTGGATGGTTTTCAGAATCTGTTGGAATCCTGGCAAAAACCAATGCAGATATGTTCCTGTCTTTGATATATATATATATATTTTTTTGTACATCTACCTTGTAGTGTTTTTGCAACTTTTTCTTTTCTTTTGTTTATTGTTTAATGTATTTGTATCATTGATGTTCATCATTATTTAGTTTGTAGCAGGTCGCTTTCGTAAATGAGCCCTCGAAGCTCAATAAGATTTACCTGACTAAATAAAGGTTGAATGAATACAGGTTAATCCTGAGCATAGTAGGGGACTCATTTTCAAGAGAGACCTGATTGATTGATGACAGCAGTAGACAATCGTAAAATCATACGAATTGAGAAGAACAAATAAAAGAAAACGGTATTGAAAAAATGCCCTCTCCGGGTCGGGGAGGAGGTCCTGCCCCAAGTGGAGGAGTTTAAGTATCTCGGGATCTTGTTCACGAATGAGGGAAAACTGGAGCGTGAGATCGATAGGCGGATAGGTGCAGCGTCCGCAGTGAAGCGGGCGCTGTACCGGTCTGTCGTGGTGAAGAGAGAGCTGAGTCAAAAGGCAAAGCTCTCAATTTACCGATCGATCTACGTTCCCACCCTCATCTATGGTCATGAGCTTTGGGTTATGACCGAAAGAACAAGATCTCGGATACAAGCGGCTGAAATGAGTTTTCTCCGCAGGGTGGCTGGACTCTCCCTTAGAGATAGGGTGAGAAGCTCAGTCACAGGCTATATTTTTTTGGATGGTAAAATCCTGTGTTCCTATCCTATGTTTCTCGGCTGGCCTGGGAACGCCTTGGGATTCCCCCGGAGGAGCTGCTCCAAGTGGCTGGGGAGAGGGAAGTCTGGGCCTCCTTACTTAGGCTGCTACCCCAGCGACTCAACCCCGGATAAGCGGAAGAAAATGGATGGATAGATGGATGGATGGATGGATGGATGGATGGATGGATGGATGGATGGATGGATGGATGGATGGATGGATGGATGGATGGATGGATGGATGGATGGATGGATGGATGGATGGATGGATGGATGGATGGATGGGTAAATCCTGTTTTGACTACCGGTATATGTTTAATATGAGGAATAAATGTAAGCTCAGAGTCAAAAAGAATCACCGGGCTTCTTACATTTTTAGAAGGTTTTAAAGACAAAGATTGTAATTTCTGAATTGTATTTTTTAACCTATTGTTGATGTATTGTTTTGCAAATATTTTAATCAAATTTAACATATTTCTGTGCTTTGCGTTTCAGAAGAAACATTGTTGTTTTTGTTTTTTTAAAGCTTGCTTTGCATTAATATCTTTTTGAGCCAAGTAGAAAACATGGTGGCACAGCTGGTAGAGCTGCCACCTCTCAGCAAGAAGGTCGCTGGATCAAATCCCAGTCCGGGGGCTTTCGGAGTTTGCATGTTCTCTCCATCGTGTATGCGTGGGTTTTCTCCAGGTACTCCGGTTTCCTCGCACAGACCAAAAACATGCATGTTAGGCTGATTGGTAACTCTAAATTGTCCATAGGTGTGAGTGAGAGAGTGAATGGTTGTTTGTCTCGTTTGTGTCTATGTGTCCCTGTGATGGACTGGAGACCTGTCCAGACTGCTGGATATGGGCACCAGTGTCTTCCGTGACCCAGAAAGGTAGAAGCAGGAAAAATATAATGGATGGATGGAAGAAAACAGTTAAAAACTGAAAATAAAACCTTTTTCACTACAAGACTTATTTTCACGGCTTTGAGGGATAAGCCGACAGAGGTGTTGCCTGCCATGGCCATTCTCATCAGCTCATCTAACTGACCCAACTGAAGAAGCCGTCTCCTCTCCCAGCTACACATGCACAATTACAAATCACCCCACTTCCAGTTCCTCAGCCAAACCTGCCTCCTCCTGTGATCAGCCAGCAGAAAAAGCAGATAGTGCTTCAGCTTCAACACGGTAGGAGCTGGTATCTGATGAGACAGAAGAAGCAATTTGGTCTGTTTATAATATTTCATCTAATGCTCACTGGATAAGTGTCTTTTTTGTCACCTGCAGTGTTATTAAAATAATCTGGCAATCTGTCAGAATCACTAATTATTCCTGATCCAAATTACAAAATAAACTATTCAGAAGAGATACATTTATCTAAATTACTGCACAAATTAAACCTGAATAAATCTGCTGTCCAATGTTATTCTGTTGGTTTTAAATAAACTAGAATCGTTTTTTCTTGGACAATTCAAAAATATTGGTTTCATACTGTTAAAACTATCAATTTTAAGTGTTTATTTAACAGTCGGTACTGTGTTCTTTCAAGGTCAGGATTGCAGGTCCAAGTCTTGAGAAGTGAATCTGAGGTATGTGGCTCATTCGCAGGACACATTTGCAGAACAGATGGGAAGGTTGAAGGCTTTAATAAAATTAATTTTGTTTGATACTTACAGTGCTTGGAGAACAACTCACAGGAGGACGACTCAGGTAAGGACAAGTTGCTGGTCTGGTTCAATACTCACAAGGCTTCTGCGGGGACATAGGTACCGGTAAGTTCAAGAATTAGCCTACTATAAATGCTAGAGAGGTGGAACTTGTGAAAAAACTCAGATTGTCAGTTGATCATCACTGTGTGGGAATCAACAATCCAACCAGGACTTCTGGTCCGACTCAGCCTTAAAGAAGAAAAATGGTAATCATCTGTCTTGTTGACAGACTGGCTCTCCTCAGGGATGTGTGCTGAGCCCCCTTCTGTTCACTCTGCTCACATATGATTGTACAGCCACACTTCCAGGCTGTCATATTGTTAAGTTTGCAGATGATACAGCGGTGGTGGGATGCATCACAAACAATGATGAGTCCAGCTACAGACAGGAGGTGAAACACCTGGAGAGCTGGTGCAAAGAGAATAATCTTCACATGAATGTGAAGAAGACAAAGGAGATGATTGTGGACTTCAGAAGGAACAAACACACCCACGCCCCACTGAAAATAGGTGGGTCTGCAGTGGAAGTGGTCTCCAGCTACAAATACTTGGGTGTACACATGAATGATAACCTCAGCTGGAGCAACAACACCACCAGCCTGATCAAGAAAGGTCATCAGAGACTCTACTTCCTCAGACGGCTGAGACGTGCTGGTCTGAGCAGCCCAGTTCTCACCTCGTTCTACAGGTGTGCAGTGGAGAGTGTCCTGTGCTCCAGCATCAACGTGTGGCATGGAGGCTGCACAGTTGAAGAGAGGAAAGCTCTGCAGAGAGTGGTGAAGGCTGCACAGAAGTCTGTTGGAGTCAGTCTCCCCACAATCACAGACATTTACACCTCCAGATGCAGAAAAAGAGCGACCTGCATCATGAAAGACCTCACTCATCCAGCACACTCACTCTTTGCCCCACTCCCCTCAGGACGGAGGTTGAGGAGCATCAAGTGTAGAACCACTAGACTGAGGAACAGCTTCTACCCTGAGGCTGTTAGACTCATGAATAAATAAAAAATAAAATAAAAAATAAAATAAATAAACACTGCAAAATATCACATCATACTGATGCTGATCTGTTTTCTTGTTGCTGTGTTCATCTGTGACCATCTGCTCATACAAACTCATGTTCGTGCTGCTGTTTATTCCCACTATATTAAGCTTAGTGTATTACTAGTTGATGTTTTTCTTAGTTAGTTCTAGATGTTATTACTGTTTTTCTCTTGCATTTGTTGTTGGATGTAACTGGGACCCCGTGTACATAATCTCGCTTTCATCACATGTACCACATGCGGTGCAAATGACAATAAAGACTCTCTGACTCTGAATAGTTGAGAGGAAGCCAACACCACCTACTCACAGGACCTGCAGAATGGGGTTAGAAGACAGAGACAAAACAGGAATTCTTACATACAATAATCCTTTAAATCTTTTGTTATTTATTTGTGTGAGGGTCTGCTGGGAACGTCTGGTAGAGTCTCCCGTAAGACGGAGCTTTAACTCCCACCTCCGGGAGAGCTTTGAACACGTTCCGAGGGAGGCGGGGGACATGGAGTCCGAGTGGGCCGTGTTCCGCGCCTCTATTGTCGAGGCAGCTTATCGGAGCTGTGGCCGCAAGGTTGTTGGTGCCTGTCGTGGTGGCAACCCTCGAACCCGGTGGTGGACACCGGCAGTGAGGGATGCTGTCAGGCTGAAGAAGGAGTCCTATTGGGCCTTTTTGGCTTGTGGGACCCCGGAAGCAGCTGATAGGTACCGGCAGTCCAAGCGGCATGCGGCTCGGGTGGTTGCTGAGGCAAAAACTCGGGCGTGGGAGGAGTTCGGAGAGGCCATGGAGAATGACTTCCGTACGGCTTCGAGGCGATTCTGGTCCACCATCCGGCGTCTCAGGGGGGGAAAGAGGTACGCGACCAACACCATTTATGGTGGGGGTGGCGTGCTGCTGACCTCAACTCGGGATGTTGTGAGTCGGTGGGCGGAATACTTCGAAGACCTCCTCAATCCTACTGGCACGTCTTCCACTGAGGAAGCGGAGCCTGGGGACTTTGGGTCGGGTTCTCCGATCTCTGGTGCTGAGGTCGCCGAGGTGGTTAAAAAGCTCCGCGGTGGCAAGGCTCCGGGGGTGGATGAGATTCGCCCGGAGTTCCTTAGGGCTCTGGATGTTGTAGGGTTGTGTTGGCTTACGCGACTCTGCAATATCGCGTGGACATCGGGGGCAGTTCCCTTGGATTGGCAGACTGGGGTGGTGGTTCCCCTATTCAAAAAGGGGGACCGTAGGGTGTGTTCCAACTATAGGGGGATCACACTCTTAAGCCTCCCTGGTAAGGTCTATTCAGGGGTTCTGGAGAGGAGGGTCCGTCGGATAGTCGAACCTCGGATTCAGGAGGAGCAGTGTGGTTTTCGTCCTGGTCGTGGAACACTGGACCAGCTCTACACCCTCAACAGGGTCCTGGAGGGTGCGTGGGAGTTTGCCCAACCAGTTTACATGTGCTTTGTGGACTTGGAGAAGGCATTCGACCGCGTCCCTCGGGGGGTTCTGTGGGGGGTACTCCGGGAGTATGGGGTACCAGGCCCTTTGATAAGGGCTGTTAGGTCCCTGTACGACCGGTGTCAGAGCTTGGTCCGCATTGCCGGCAGTAAGTCAGGCTCGTTTCCGGTGAGAGTTGGACTCCGCCAAGGTTGCCCTTTGTCACCGATTCTGTTCATAACTTTTATGGACAGAATTTCTAGGCGCAGCCAAGGTGTTGAGAGGATCCGTTTTGGTGACCTTAGAATCGCTTCTCTGTTTTTTGCAGATGATGTGGTCCTACTGGCTTCATCAGTTCGTGATTTACAACTTTCACTGGAGCGGTTTGCAGCCGAGTGTGATGCGGCCGGGATGAGGATCAGTTCCTCCAAATCCGAGGCCATGGTCTTGAGCCGGAAAAGGGTAGCATGCCCTCTCCGGGTCGGGGAGGAGGTCCTGCCCCAAGTGGAGGAGTTTAAGTATCTCGGGATCTTGTTCACGAATGAGGGAAAACTGGAGCGTGAGATCGATAGGCGGATAGGTGCAGCGTCCGCAGTGAAGCGGGCGCTGTACCGGTCTGTCGTGGTGAAGAGAGAGCTGAGTCAAAAGGCAAAGCTCTCAATTTACCGATCGATCTACGTTCCCACCCTCATCTATGGTCATGAGCTTTGGGTTATGACCGAAAGAACAAGATCTCGGATACAAGCGGCTGAAATGAGTTTTCTCCGCAGGGTGGCTGGACTCTCCCTTAGAGATAGGGTGAGAAGCTCAGTCATCCGGGAGGGACTCGGAGTAGAGCCGCTGCTTCTCCACATCGAGAGGAGCCAGTTGAGGTGGCTCGGGCATCTGGTTAGGATGCCTCCTGGACGCCTCCCTGGTGAGGTGTTCCGGGCATGTCCCACCGGGAGGAGACCCAGAGGAAGACCCAGGACGCGCTGGAGGGACTATGTTTCTCGGCTGGCCTGGGAACGCCTTGGGATTCCCCCGGAGGAGCTGCTCCAAGTGGCTGGGGAGAGGGAAGTCTGGGCCTCCCTACTTAGGCTGCTACCCCCGCGACCCGACCCCGGATAAGCAGAAGAAGATGGATGGATGGATGGATGGATTTATTTGTGTAATGTGATTTATGTTGTTCTTGATTCTGTTTTTGATTCAAATAATTTGTGTTAGATGGTTTTAAAAACACATTTAGTCTCTTTCTTGTTTGGTAAATATTCATTATGGCAAAGACGTACCTGTAATTAAACGCATTTCAGCTTCACATATATAAATACAGAGGTGATCATCTGGTCTTGATGAATACTGAAACATCTAACTGGAGTGGTTTGACAGAAAATGTCCCTTTAACTTTTTTCTCAGTTTTGACTTTTATGGGAATATTTGTATGCTTTACACATTCCTCGTCTGTCGGATGCTGGTCCAGTCACTTGTTTGACATTCACACCTTCTTCCTTTCTGTCTTTGAGCATTCAATCCTCAGTGGCTTCATACTGGAACAAAGCTTTGTTGGGACTTATTCACACTTTCTAGTTGTTGAGCTCAGTTCTAAGCTCTTTAATGCTCTGCACCAAGGAACCACAAATAAAAGTAAACTAAGTTCTTCATTAGAAACACCTTCACACCAGCTCAGGCAAAAGGACAGCCAGGGATATTCTACAAAGCAAGTTAAGCATGGCAAGATTTTAATAATTTTTAAAATCTGACTTCAGTACAAAGCTGTACAATCACTTAACCAACAGTAACCTAAATAGATCCGTTAAACAGCTGGGAGTAGGCACAATAATCTCATCATGAATTGTAGCACAAGGTTAAAGATTAAAAAAACAATGTTCAATGCAAAAACAACTGTACTTTATTTGTAACAGAAGATGTTTTTTGAATTTATCATGTCCTGGATGACTGAGAATCTTCACCAGCATAAGGTTAAAGATCATGCAGATTGGTGATGTTACGTATCGGCATAAAGTTTAGTTAATTTCAAACCCCACTAAATTATGTGTTAGAGTAGTAAAACTGGTGTGTGCACACACAGTTAGACTGGTGCAGTGAACCTGATAAGTGTGCAGTGGAAAAGATAACTAATGCAGATGAAACTGATGATAGTGAAGTGAAACTGATAATTGCATTCTGAGATTGATAAGCCTACAGTGCAGTGGGACTAACGCCAAAAATACACTACATGCGTTCCGGCTCCGCCCCGCTCCGGTCCGACCTCCGCAGCAAATACGCACCCATTATAATCAATGACAGAGTTTACACTGGCTCCGCACGGCGGCGGCGAGCTGCGGAGAGCGGACGGCAGTCCGTCAAAATTAGAAATTTTTCTATTTCTGCCGGACGCCGGAGCTGTGCCGGAGTCAACTTTTGAAGATTACGTCGCACCAACAGGAAAAGGAACGAGCACAACTTCCGTATTTACAAAATAAAATCACCACGGGCGGACTTAATCCTAGCTCTATACGGATTTATTTGTACAAAAATGCTGTCAAACTATCATTTATGACTACGCCTACAAACGCAATACAAGAAATAAATAAATAAAAAAGTATTTTATTCTGAAATGTAATACATCACTTCCTGTTGCTCAAACCATGTCCTGTCGCTCATTTACGAGAGAAGATCAAGGCAGCAGTCTCTACTGTTGTTCTCCTTCTTCCACCGAATGAATTGTTTTGTTCTGACTTACTTATTTATCACTTGATTTATCGCGCGATCTCGCAATTCCCGCGCATGCGTCTCGGAGCGGCGCATCCAGGCTGACCTGAGAGGAGCGGAGGTAGTGGAAATTGGACTCGCTCAGCTGCGACCTGCGGGGCGGGGCCGGACCGCATGTAGTGTATTTTTGGCGTTAACTGTATGTGTACACAGTGAGACGAGTGAGTGTGCAGTGGGACTGAGGTGTATACAGTGCACCTGATGAGCCTGCAGTGGGACTTATGTGTACGCAGTGAGACTGCTAGACAGTGAAACAAGTGAGCATGCAGTCGCACTTACACATACTGTATGCGTACACAGTGAAATTGGTGAGAGTAAAGTGGGATTAAAGGTGCTATGTGTAACTTTCTGTAGAGCACAGAACTTAGAAATATTTTCAACAGGCAAAGCATTCTGATCCCTCCCCCTTAGAGCCATATATGGCTCTGTCCCCCTTGCTCTGCTGAAATTCAAATTCAAGCTCTGTTTTTATTGGCTGATTCAAATTCAAGCTCTGTTTTTATTGGCTGGTTACAAACTCTGTTTTTATTGGCTGGTTAACGGCGGGTCACTCTGTGTTTTTAGTGTTTTTATAAATGCTGATAGAGAAGCAAGGGGACTATAGTTTAGATCACAGTACTTTGTCTAACACCAGTCTGTCAGTAGATAGTGAGAGAGTGAAGAAATATGTTAAAAATATATTGTTAGAAAAGTTACAGACTGCACTACAAAGTTACACAGTGCAGCTTTAATGATCATGCTCTGGAATTTATGTGTACACAGTGAGACTGATGAGCATGTAGTGAGACTGATGTGTAGATAGTGAGATTAGTGAGTGTGCAGTGGGACTAATGTGTATACAGTGAGATTAGTGAGTGTTTAGTCAGACTGATGAGCCTGAATTGTGACACACAAGACTGCAGTCTACACATTTATATCCATCATGGCTTTATATCCGATAACGCCCATGAAAATACAGATCAACAGGGACGCAAAGCATTATCTAAAATTAGTAAAGCATTGTTTTACATTTAAGAATTCTAATTTTTTTAAAAGTATGATACCATTTTGAAGCCCTCAAATGCAAAGACATAGGAGGATACAAAGTTAAAAAACAGAAAAAGTCAATTATGCATCAAGCTTAACCATGAAAGCATGCTGTTCTTCTCTGGAGAGGGCTCAGAGGCCTGGGTGGAAAACTAATGATGCTTTGGTTTTCCTCAGTGATACCTGAGGGCTCATTGATCACTGACAAAATAATTGAAACACACCAGGGCTTTTACACGGCCTTTATTTCATCACAGAGTTAACTTTTTGAAAACCCCATTGATCTGACAGGTATGTTTTAGCTTAGATTTGTCACTGTGTTCTGTTCAACCTGGGATTTAAAGAATATTTTTCAGCACTCTAACATTGCTGCTTCATGTCTTTCGGTAAGATGGCACCTGTGTATATGGCTTTCAATCCACCTCTGCTGACGGTGTTCGGATTATTTGTGTTTTGTTCGTTTTTCATCTGGGACATAAACTCACTACTGGTGTTTGATCAACAACAGTTTCTGGATCTTCGATTTTTTGCTGCCGATGTTGCTTATTTGGATCAATATGACCATACCCATGCCATTAGGCAGGTATGCAGGAAAAATGAACGCAAATGGAGAAGGGATGGTCTCCAAGTCTCATTTTATATGGTGAGAGATCCTCACAGATCCTCCCTGCCTCAGTTTTCAACCTGCAACATGTAACTGTCATAAATGTGCTTATGATATGGTTTTTACTGGGTCATGCGGTGTCTTGCAGACAAAATGTGATTCATTTTTTTTAATATCAACGCTGTAACCCCCATGGTTTCTTTCCCTGTTTTCCCACCTTTGACCTTCATCCTGAGACGGATGGGAGAGGCCGCGCTGAAAAACATGTCAAGTGTTTTGATAAGGCAGCAGCTTTTCACACTCAAACCTCTCAACCTGGATGACTGTGAATACATAATCACGCTGTATCGATGAAAATTGGTGCAATGTTAATAAATGCTCTTGAATCTTGAATCTTGAATCTTGAATCTTGAATCTTGAGAGAGAGTTGGCGTCGCTATCAACAAGCTGTAAAAACAGCCAGAGCCAAATATTTCTCTGACATTATTGTTGCCAACTCTCACAATCCCCGTGTTCTTTATGATACAATCAACACGGTCCTAAATTCACATGAACCGGTTCCTATTGAAGCATCTAAAGAACTTTGTGATAAGTTCCTTCAATTTTTTTTGGACAAGGTTACGAACACGAGGGCTTGTATTTCTTTTCCTTCCCATGACCCTTCCATCCTGGTCCCCTGTCCTGCACTTTTTGATCATCTGGAGCCTATTTCTCTCTCCTACCTAGAGAAAATTGTCACCAGTATGAAACCATCAGGTTCCCCCCTTGATGTTGTACCTCCTTGTTTTCTTAAGGAGGTATTTTCTACAGTTGGCTCTTTTGTTCTAAATTTGATCAATAGCAGCTTAATGTTTAGCGTGGTGCCAGGCAATTTTAGACATGCTGTGGTTCAGCCATTATTGAAAAAACCTGGCCTTGATCCTACCTCTTTGTCCAACTTTAGGCCAATTTCAAAGTTACCTTTTATTTCAAAAATATTGGAAAAAGTTGTTTACACCCAGCTGAAGGACTTTTTGGATGAATTTAAAATTTTGGAGGTCTTCCAGTCTGGTTTTAAAACCTACCATAGCACTGAATCTGCTCTTTTAAGGGTTTTTAATGATATATTTTTATCGCTGGATTCTGGAAACTGTGTTTTACTTGTGCTTTTAGATTTAACAGCTGCTTTTGACACAGTCGACCATGAAATTCTTATCGCCAGATTGGAGCAATGGGTGGGCATCACTGGCTCAGCTCTGCAGTGGTTTAGGTCCTACCTTTCAAATCGAAGTTTCAGTGTGAAGATTGATAATTTTACCTCTGCATCTGCTGCCCTCCCCTGGGGTGTACCCCAGGGATCTATCCTTGGTCCTCTTCTCTTCTCACTTTACCTTCTGCCACTCGGTTCTATTTTCAGAAAGCATGGTGTGCAGTTTCATTTGTATGCGGATGACTGTCAAGTCTATTTTCCTGTAAAACAAAATGGCTCCACGCAGTCTCTTCTGGACTGTCTTGGTGACATTAGAGGGTGGATGGCGCTTAATTTCCTCCATTTTAATGATAAAAAGACCGAGGTTATGGTCTTTAAATCTAGTGCTCCTGACAGTCCCACCACTTTTGATTTTTCCTCTTTGGCCCCATATGAAAAGTCGATTGTGACAAATCTAGGAGTGAAAATTGACCCCTGCCTGAAACTGGACTGTCACATCAACAGCATGGTTAAGTCCTCGTTCTTTCATCTGAGGCGCCTGTCAAAAATCAAGCCCCTCCTTTCTAGACGCCACTTAGAGACAGTAATCCACGCTTTTATTACTTCACGCCTGGATTATTGTAACTCTCTTCTGATTGGAGTAAATAAGGCCTCGCTTTCTCGGTTGCAGCTGGTACAAAATGCTGCTGCACGATTTTTGACTGGTACAGGCAGACGTGAGCACATCACTCCAGTTTTAATGTCCCTTCATTGGCTTCCTGTCCAGTTTCGAATCCATTTTAAAGTTTTATTGTTTGTTTTTAAGTCTTTGAACGGTTTTAGTCCCTCTTATCTGTCTGAACTGCTTCAACTTTATGTGCCATCACGTGCTCTTAGATCCGCTGACCAGATGCTTTTAGCAGTCCCGAAAACCTTTTATAAGACCAGAGGAGACAGAGCATTTTCAGCTCTGGCTCCTAAATTGTGGAACGAGCTGCCACTGAAGGTCAGGCAGGCCCCATCAATATCTGTTTTTAAAACTCGTTTAAAAACACATATGTTTTCATTGGCTTTTAAACCAGAATGAGTTCACATCTCTGTTTTAATGTTGTATTATTTTACTTGTGATGTTCTGATATTTATATGATTGAGATTGATTGTTTTTATTGTTATGTGCTTGTTTTTATTCTTGTACAGCACTTCGGACGGCTGCTGCTGTATTTTTAAGTGCTTTATAAATAAACTGGTATGGTATGGTATGAGCAAAACGCCGGACCCCCCTCCCCCGCTGCTGGCAGACATGCCTGTTTACCTACACTGCGATCTTCACCTGCCTGCCTGGAGATATGGCTCCAGTCGCTGGGAAAAACGCGCTGGCTGGCTGGTGAAGCTCAAAGTCCTGCATGCTGCATCTTCTTCTTCAGCTGGTGGTCATGGTTTCCATCGCCAGCTTCCAGCGCGCCTGGACCAGGTAAACAATGGGAGTTGTTGGCTAGTGCAGCGAACTGGCCAATCCGGAGGGGCTGTTATAAAAAATCTGCAGCCGCTGGCACACGCACCCTGCGCCGTTGCTGAGTCTACCTTGGACAGTATCAGGACGAGTGTGGTCAATGCAAGATCTGTTACCAACAAAACTTTTATCCTCAGGGACTACTTTCAAGAGCATGATTTGGCCTTTTTCTTCATCACAAAATCTTGGATGTTGAGTCCAACATCTTAACGGAATTATTACCCCCCGACTGCCTGTATTTTAAAGCACCGTGGCCATCACGCCGGTGCGGTGGCGGATTATTAACAATATTCAAATCAACTTTTGACTGTAAACAACTGCCCATCCCAGTTTCCTGCTCCATCTTTGAACTGATCGTCTTTGAACTCGGCCATTCGCCTTCGACTTTATGTGCACTCGTCTACCACCCACCTCGATCTAAGAATTTCATAAATTAA
>JBBPBX010060324.1:4955-21483 GCA_038048925.1 Garcialebias charrua
TATACATTTACTACTGATCAACTTTTGGAGTTACCATTCAAGATGGCTGCCAAAAGATGACCTCTGAAATACAATAGTCCCTCACTACTTCGCGGTTCATTTTTTGCAGACTCGCTCTATCGCGTTTTTTCAAAATAAGATTGGACAACACACAGTTGGCTGATTGATGGATGAGCCGCACGATCGGCATGTTTTTTTTTATTTAAAATGAATTATTTTAAATTATTTAGCACCTGCTGCACATTTGTGCAGCCCACACTGCAGGAGAAACTTCCTCCTGCAGCTCCTCCTGCCTCCTCCTTCCTCATCTGTCCATCTCCGTTCTGCAGCAGAGAAGTGGGCATGGCTGAGAGCGCAGTGTGCAGCTGGAGGCAGAGAGCTGAAATCATGACATGCTGTGCTTTTCTTTTATTTTTAGAGCGTTTAGAGTTTAGAAACATTGTTTAAAATATTGCAAGAGTGTGGGAAAGGTTTAAAATGCCTTTATATATACTGTACAGGTATAATCCTTTTTAATGTAGACATGTGTAACGCTGACGTCTGACGTAATGCCGCTTTGCGTGTCCTGGTAGATGCGCTTCAAGCCAGTTAATGGAAACACTTCTGATTTGCATTAATTTTTATTTACATTTTTGCGAAATTTCAAAAATTCGCTCAAAATCCGGATTGAAAATACTGTAGATGGAAACACGGTTAATGTCTTAAGATGCTTGACTCCGTCTGCCTCTCTTCTGAGTTTCATTACAAACTGGAAAATGTCAACACACCATTGTGATTTATATTCACGGGTAGGATGGCCTGATCTGGCGGCCTGAAGGAACTTCCATTGGTCAATTTTTATTTACAAGGCACTGCTTGGACTCCTGCCGGCCTTTATTTTTGGGCAATTGCACTGAGAAATGTGGACTCATACGTTTCGCTCACACAATTTGATGCTTCTTTCTGTCCCTTTTGCTCCGACTGAATTGGGTAAGAAGGCTTTCATTCACTCTGCTCCCTCTTCTTGGAATTTGCTACAAGAATCTCTAAGATTGACTGCATTCATCTCATTCATGTGCATTCAGTGCTTTTACATCCAAACGAAAAGTTCTTGAGGCCAATTCAGTGACATACCTTACCTTTCTTTACAGCTTTACATTTACTTTTAACTGTTTAATTTTTTGTGTAGTTTTTGTTGCTGCCTCTTGGCCAGGACTCCCTTGAAAAGGAGGTTTTTAATCTTAATGTTATTTTTATTCTGGTAAAATAAAGGTAAAATAATAATAATAATAATAAGAATAATAATAATAATAATAATAATAATAAAAAAAAAGAGACTCATCTCGTGTTTCCCCTACTATTATACAAGTGGGGCACCCCACCCTGTCAACAGAACCAGCGCCCTGCCTACCAAACCGACCCCCCACCCACTGACATAGTGCTAAGGTAGCAGCACACAATACAGACACGCTACGTATAAAGCTAGTGCTCCGTTTCCCTCACACTGAGCCTTCGCCCAACCCTCACCCCCTTGATAACTGTTGGTACAAACAGCGCACAACGTCTCCACCGTACCCGCCGCTAGATGAGCGTACTGCCAAGACAAGTGATGTAGGGGAAACACTGAACTCTGTTTTGTCTGTTAGCAAAATATGTCATGAATCCCTATAGTTTAATGAAACTTTCAGAATGTTATCATTATACAGTAGATGTATAATCTGCAACTGGTTACATTTTGGAGTGAGTCTAATCTAAAATGGCCACCACAGCTAATAAATATTAGATGTCCCCAAAACAACTATAACTCAGTCCATTTTTGAAAATATTGAGCTAAAAGTTGATGTAGCTGAGAATCATTCACAACACATACTGTGAACATCACATCGTACACCATTATATGAGATTGTACATTATTTTCAAGATTTGACCAAAACATTTGACCAAAACAGCTACATCTTTCCTTATTATTATTATATATTTTTTATTCAGACCCATATTGTATTTCAAGGAATTCAATACAGCTTTAGAGTTTCTTCACAAACTGCTGGTTTTGATCAAATAATCATATTTGGGTAAAAACTATTTGCACTAATATTTATTACAAGACATTTTTAGTAGTGTGTGGAGCTGTTTAATCAGCAAACTTAATTTAGTATTTCCAGACATTTATTAAACCAGATGCTTCCTGCCAAGAGTGATTGTTCTCAAGGGCTTTCAAGGAACATTTGCTGTAAATTATACAACAGAAGTCTTGTTTTAATATGTAAACAGACTTTCCATTCAACGCTCCAGCTGAGAGGCAAATCTGTAACCTTCTTGCTATGTGGTGACAACACCAACCACTGCTGTGCCACTCATGTTCTTCAGGAGTCTTTTTATATATTAAAATAAAATGGAAACTATCCTTTAAAGAAAAGTATTCAGACCCTTTCCACTGGAGTCCATTGTTAACTCCAGTATCTATACGGATGTCTTCCTGGGGTTTCAGGACATGTATAACAGTTGATGTTTTTGTCCGAGTAAAATTGTTGCAGAAGTTCAGAGAATTGTCAGCCTGCAGGAAAATATTCTATGTAGGACTGATGCAAATAAACTTGTGCATCTTTAAAGCATTTATAAAGTACAAGAGGACTGAAGACTAAATTATTGTAAAACAGAAAAAGTTTGGAACAAACAACAGACTTATTGGTTCTTGGTTTCCTAATCATGTTGCATGTCACCCAATGCATTCATCAAACATGTAAAATTAGGTCAACAGTCCCTGACCTGGAATTACTTTTTGGAAATGGGAGTGTTAGAGAAGCACCTTATAAATTAAAACTTTAAAGGTATGGTATGCGATATTTGAACACTCTGGGACTTAGAAATATTTTCAGAGCAGAAAAGCATTCTGCTCCCTCCCCTCAGAGCCATATATGGCACAGTCCGTGCTCTGCTGAACTTGGGATCTGCTCCGCCCCCTGCTGCTGTCTGCTCAGAGCCGCTGCGATATTCTGTGTTTATGTTAATAAAACCTTCTAATAAAATAAAATAAAACCATGGAGCGCTAGTCCTACAACACAAAATCCAGCAGAAATCATCAGAGGTTCACGAAGCAACGTTTGGACATGATTTAATTCGCTCGTGATTTCATCATGTCTGTCAGCGCTGGTCTGGAATGTCTGGAATGCTCCGCCCCCAGTACATGTCCTGTCTCTGCGCTCCGAAGTTCTGTGTTTATATGATAATATAACTGTTTAAAAAATATAATAAAACCATGAATCACTCATCCAACAACACAAAAACCAGAAGAAATCAGCAGAGGTTCACGAAGCAACGTTGGACATGTTTTAATTCGCTCGTGAGTCGTGACAAATCCATTTCCTCATTCCTGTCAGTGAAGGATGAAGCGATCACTTGACTTTTGGCAAAAAAACTAAATAAAAGTCCAGCTCTGGGATAAAGAAGGGATATTTAATACATTTTGTGTCACATAAAAAACAGTCCTGCATCGCTTTGCAATCCTTTGAATGAGAACGAGCTGCGGCTGGGACAGGTGGGGGCGTGGGTTGGGGTGTGACAAACAACTCTGTTTTTATTGGCTGGTCAGTGTCCGGGTCACTCTGTGTTTTCAGTGTTTTTATAAATGCTGATAGTAGTCCCCGACTTACGAGCGAGTTCCGTCACTAGGGGGCGCTCGTAAGTCAAAAATTCGTAAGTAGGATCACATAGTAAAAAAAAAAAAAAAATTTTTTTTTTTTATTTTTTTTTTATAAATGAATACATGTACAGTACTGGACAGTCACCAAGCACTTAGCCTATCCTAACACAGTTTTTAAAGATGAAGGAATAAGTTGAATTGTCTCCCTTTCACATAAAGGGAGCAAGCTCCCTATGGAGCCTGCAGGGAGGAGGGAGACAATTCAACTGACTCCTTCATCTTTAAAAACTGTGTTAGGATAGGCTAAGTGCTTGGTGACTGTACAGTACTGTACATTTATCTATTTATTAAAAATATACAGTATATACAGTATTTTTAAATTTTTATTGTTTGTTATTTATAAATAGATAAATGTACAGTACTGTACAGTCACCAAGCACTTAGCCTATCCTAACACAGTTTTTAAAGATGAAGGAATAAGTTGAATTGTCTCCCTTTCACATAAAGGGAGCAAGCTCCCTATGGAGCATGCAGGGAGGAGGGAGACAATTCAACTTATTCCTTCATCTTTAAAAACTGTGTTAGGATAGGCTAAGTGCTTGGTGACTGTCCAGTACTGTACATGTATTCATTTATAAAAAAAAAAAAAGTAAAAAAAAAAAAAAAATATATATATATTTATTTTTTTTATGAGATGCATGCTCTTAAGTCCGGGACCTCGTAAGTCAGAGCGCTCGTAAGTCGGGGACTACCTGTATACATTTTTTGGCCTTGCATACTTTAAACTAGTTTGTGAGGTGCTTATAAAATTTTTTTTTTTTTTTAATTCCCCCCCCCCTTTTTATGATACTGGAGCCCTAGTTTAAAAGTTAGACAGGAGTTACCTCAGGCCTAACAGCGCAAGTACAGTAATATTTAACTTTTCTTTTGACTGATGTGCAACGCGCTGTTCCCGCACTGGCTTTGTCTATGTTTAGACTAAACTTTTGTTTACATGAGGTGACGAACAGATGAGCAGGACTCTGCCCATACTCTGATTATCTGAGACTTTCCTTTTTTTTGGGGGGGGGGGGCTTTCTGGTTTTGTATTTAGGCACATAAA
Organism: Garcialebias charrua; assembly: GCA_038048925.1. NCBI lineage: Eukaryota > Metazoa > Chordata > Actinopteri > Cyprinodontiformes > Rivulidae > Garcialebias > Garcialebias charrua. Next base: position 9,677 of record JBBPBX010060324.1, read on the forward strand.
TAATTGAAGTAGGCCTATCCATGTATAAAAATGGGTGAAATATATAATGTTTTCAATATATTATTTTGAACTATTAACATTTTTCCTCTTCTTGTTTACCTGTTGACTATCTTGAATTGAATCTTGAATTGGTCTTGGACTGATTGAAGATTTAATTTAGGATTAGGATTAATTTAACTTTGTTTATATGTGTATGCGTGATCATACGGTGGCCGAGGGGTGCAAACGCGCTGCAAAAAGAAAACAGCGCTCCAAAAGTTGAAACACGCATCAAAATGAAAACAACAGCGTTACAAAAGTTGAAACACGCATCAAAATGAAAACAGCAGCGTTCCAAAAGTTGAAACACGCAACAAAATGAAAACAGCAGCTTTCCAAAAGTTGAAACACGCAACAAAATGAAAACAGCAGCTTTCCAAAAGTTGAAACACGCATCAAAATGAAAACAGCGCTCCAACAGATGAGGCGCACTGCAAAAGATAAGTCGCGCTCCCAAAAGGGGACGACCTGCAAATACAGAACGAGCTGCAAATAGGGAAAGCTACAACGGAAGTGCTCCAGACCACTAGGGGCAGTCGAACAAAGAACAAATCATGAGCATATTATAGTTTTCGGAATGGCAATAGTTATTTGTGTATTTTAACCTATTTATTACTGAAGAATATTTTACACATCGAAACTATCTCGTTGTATTTGTTTTAATACTGTGCGATAGAGAGGCAATGTATTGATTTTCGGTTGGCATAGTGGTCTAACACATTGCCTCGAATGTGGGAGACCTGGGTTCAATTCCCGGTCTCGGAAATTTTTGTGGTATTAATTTCTTTTTTTTTTAAAGCCTTTTGTTTTGGATAAATCGGGTGGAATAGATAAATACATCTACATGTTTATTCTTTGTTGTTGCTTGGTTTATGTTGGTGGCTAGAGTTTTAGTTTGTTTTAGGCAGCAGGCGTGGGGAGGAGGTTGGGGGTTGTCACGCCTCCTCCAGCAACAACCTAAAACAAGCTAAAAGTCTTGCCAACAACATAAACCAAGCAACAACAAATAATAAACATGTAGATGTATTTATCTATTCCATCCGATTTATCCAAAACAAAAGGCTTAAAAAAAAAAAATTAATACCACAAAAATTTCCGAGCCCGGGAATCGAACCCAGATCTCCCACATTCGAGGCAATGTGTTAGACCACTAAGCCAACCAAGCATCAATACATTATCCCTCTATCGCACATTATTAAAACAAATACAATGGGATAGTTTCGATCATTCTTCAGTAATAAATGAGTTAAAATACACAAATAACTATTGCCATTCCGAAAACTATAATATGCTTATGATTTGTTCTTTGTTCGACTGCCCCTAGTGGTCTGGAGCACTTCCGTTGTGGCTTTTCTATTTGCAGCTCGTTCTGTATTTGCAGGTCGTCCTCTTTTGGGAGCGCGACTTATCTTTTGCAGTGCGCCTCATCTGTTGGAGCGCTGTTTTCATTTTGATGCGTGTTTCAACTTTTGGAACGCTGTTGTTTTCATTTTGATGTGTGTTTCAACTTTTGGAAAGCTGCTGTTTTCATTTTGATGCGTGTTTCAACTTTTGGAACGCTGTTGTTTTCATTTTGATGCGTGTTTCAACTTTTGGAACGCCGTTTTCTTTTTGCAGCGTGCTGTTCTGTTTTTGCTGCGCGTTTGCACCCCTCGGCCACCGTAATCACACATCTATGTGTACATTTTTGGCCTTGCATGAGGTGCTTATACATTTTTTTTCCCTCTATGATACTGGAGCACTAGTTTAAAAGTTAGACAGGAGACTTATTTTTAATTTCTATGGAGCTTGCTGCTTCTGTCTGTTGCAGCTGTCCAGGGTGGGAAAGGGAGGGGGGTGGGGGCAAGGGCGTAATCACCATCTCAGAAGTGAGGGGGACAAATTTTTCAATTTCTCATCCTCTCTCAATCAGATTTGTCCTTGGTGGCTAAAAACAAATAACAGCCACTGTACAGCACCAGGGGATACACTCTAGTTATTTAAATTATATACTAACAAAATCTAAAGAATTAGCTGCCAAACTCTGGTTGACTTGACACAATTACCCTCAAACATCTATAGAAGCCAGATAATTAAGTGCCAAATGGCAACACTGAACATGAAATGTTAAATAAAAGACCATTTGTCAGCAAACTGTTACTTAGCACATAAAATGGAATGGAAATGAGAAGATACCAGGGTTATGGGCCACATAGTTTATGTAAAAAAAAAAAAAAACCTGATCTGAAATCTGCATTGTTTCTCCCTGTAATAAATACATTTTTCTCAGCATGTTATAACCTGTCCTTACCTGGGAAGACCCTGCATCACCATCATCCCTGCTGCTGGCCTCTGGTTTGTCTCCTCCCTGACATTGTTCTTTCTATGGTGGCAATAAAGATTTTTATTATGTGGAAAGCAAGTGAGCACAAATTTTGCAAAGAAAATAAATAAGATTGTTTATTCTTGGCATTAACTAAGTAGCAAGAAATGTAAAACCATTATTATACCTGTCAACTATTGTAATTGCATGTATGAAGCAGTCATCATTTACCTAATACTATCTGCATGAGATTACTAGTGATTTAGCTACCATAATCTGTAAGAGTTTATTAGTCATAAATTAGCCAACATTATCTGTAGTATTTATAATTCATAATTTAGCTAACAGTGTCTGTAGTATATGTCATAATTTAACTAACATTACCTGTTAGTATTTACTAGTCATAATTTAGCTAACATTATCTGTTAGTATTTACTAGTCATAATTTAGCTAACATTAGTCATAATTTAGCTAACATTATCTGTTGTATTTACTAGTCATAATTTAGCTAACATTATCTGTTAGTATTTACTAGTCATAATTTAGCTAACATTAGTCATAATTTAGCTAACATTATCTGTTGTATTTACTAGTCATAATTTAGCTAATATTATGATAGTATTTACTAGTCTCATACTCATTATTATCTGCATGAAACAGCATTGTTCACTTACAGGGCTTGGTCGGAAAAAATTGTGCAGAGTTTTTTGCTTTTTGCTGACTCTGGCTGGTTTGCTGAACATGGTCGCTCTGCAGCTAATGCCCAACACAGCACGCCGGTCTCCCCTTGTAAACAGGTGCGTCACACCGGTGTAAGCGTGTGCCGTTCATGGTGCGTTTAAAGACAGTTCGGAAAAACGAGTTACCGCATCTTATTAGCAGATTAGACAGTTGTAATGGTTCAAAAAAGTGCGGGGGACAGAGGGCACAGATATGGAAAGTGCGGGGGACATGTCCCACGCGTACCCCGCGGCCGTTACGCCCATGGGTGGGGGGTCCATCACTGCCATTAATTTATATTTTCTTTCACTTTGCCAAGAACTGCACAGCCATCAACACATTAGACTGTATTACCTACCTTTCTTATACAAATTATTAGTAATATGAGTGGTCAGTTGGTGTTGTCAAGCTGGAACGTCAAAGGTTTGAACCACCCCGTCAAGAGAAGGAAGGTGCTCTCTCATTTAAAACAGTTAAATACAGGCATTGCTTTCCTGCAGGAGACTCACATTAGAAGTGACGATAGCAAACGATTACTGCAAACATGGCACGGGCAGAGTTTCCATTCCTCATTTCGAGCAAAGGCTCGGGGCGTCTCGATCCTCATCAGTCAAGACATTTCATTTGAACCTTTTCAAGTTAACTCAGATAAATATGGTCGTTTTGTGATTGTTTCCGGTAAATTGTACAACACACCAGTAGTGCTAGTTAACGTTTATGCCCCAAATACGGATGATGTTGGTTTCTTTGAGAAATTATTCTCACTGCTCCCGGACCTAAACACATACTCATTGATACTCAGTGGTGACTTGAATTGCTGGTTGGACCCAGTTTTGGACAGATCCTCTACAAACCCTGCCACAGCCAGCAGGTCGTCCCACACTATTCGTGCCTTTCTATCTAAGTATGGCCTGTGCGATGTATGGCGTTTTTTACACCCAGCTGAGAGAGAATATTCTTTTTTTTCTCATGTTCATCACTCATACTCGAGGATCGATTACTTTTTCATGGACAACAAACTTCTTCCCTCTGTCCGTGGCTGTGACTACCACAGTATTGTCATCTCAGACCATGCACCTGTCACTCTGTCTTTGTCCCTCCCTGACATTCCTATAAGGAGTAGACAGTGGAGATTCAATTCAACGTTACTGTCAAACAATGATTTTGTTACATTTATAGAAAAAGAAATAACCTTCTTTCTATCCATAAACAGAACTCCTGGGATCCCACTGTCAACCATTTGGGATACCCTTAAGGCCTATCTTAGGGGACAAATCATTTCATATACCGCCCGGCTGAGGCAAAAATCTCAAAAAGAAAGAACTGATTTAGCCCAGCAGATAAAAGAAATTGATCAACAATACGCTCAAAACAAATGCCCTAATCTGTACAAAAAAAAGTAGAACTCAAAACTAAGTTTGATTTATTGTCTACATACTCAATAGAACAATCACTTTTGAAAAGTAAATCATCATTTTACATACATGGAGAAAAGTCAGGAAAACTACTGGCAAATCAGTTGAAGGGTGCCATGGCTAAACAAATCATCCCTAAGATCCAATTAGAGAACGGCACCACAACTCTAGATCATTTACAAATTAACAGAGCATTTAAGGACTTTTATTCCCATTTATATACTTCAGAATCCCAAACCAACAAGAATTTATCTTCTCAGTTTTTCGAAAAGACCAACATGCCAAAACTCACACCCAACCTGAAAGATGCACTGGAGATCCCAATATCCCTGACAGAAATTGTGTCAGCTGTATCGGTAATGCAGTCTGGCAAATGTCCGGGTCCTGACGGCTTCCCTGCTGAATTTTTTAAGAAATTTTCTTCATTACTTTCCCCACTCCTACACTCGGTTCTCTTAGAGTCATTTGACCAAGGATCCCTTCCGAAATCTTTCTTAGAGGCCTGCATTACCCTCATTGCAAAGAAAGGAAAAGACCCAACTCACTGTTCCTCTTATCGACCAATCTCCCTTTTAAATACAGACGCCAAAATTTTAGCCAAAGTTCTTGCTCAAAGGTTGGAAAAGATCCTTCCTTTCATCATATCAAAAGACCAGACTGGATTCATTAAAGGCAGGCACTCCTTTTTTAATATCAGACGCCTTTTGGACATTATTTATTCTCCTTCGGATACTGTTCCTGAGTGTGTTATTTCCCTTGATGCAGAGAAAGCATTTGATCGGGTTGAATGGGACTACTTGTTTAATGTTCTTGACAAATTTGGTTTTGGCCCCAATTTCATTACATGGGTGCAATTAATTTATTCACATCCCACCGCAACCATTCGTACCAACTCTCAGATATCAAAACCCTTCAGTCTACATCGAGGAACTCGCCAGGGATGCCCACTGAGCCCTTTGCTCTTTGACCTGGCAATTGAACCTCTTGCCACTGCTTTGCGGTCCTGTGACACAATTTCAGGAATCTGGAGAGGCGATATGGAGCACAAGGTCTCCCTTTATGCTGATGACCTTTTACTTTTCATTTCTCATCCGACTGACACGCTGCCCTCCGTTTTATCATTACTTGAGGAATTTGGAATAAATTCTGGTTACAAATTAAACCTGAGTAAAAGTGTAATTTTCCCTGTCAATACCCTGGCGCAGACTCTTGACTTTGGTAAATGGCCTCTTAAAATTGAGAAGACAAAATTCTCTTACCTGGGTGTTACAGTTACGAGGAGGTATAAAGATTTATATCAAGAAAACTTTGTCTCTCTGTTGAATCAGACAAAGCAGGCATTATCCCGATGGTCACCGCTTTCCATTTCCCTCATAGGCCGTATTAACTCAGTCAAGATGGTCACTTTACCTAAGTTTTTATATCTTTTTCAAAATATTCCTGTTTTTATCCCTGGTTCATTTTTTGTTCAGTTAGATTCCATCATTTCATCATATCTGTGGCAAGGAAAGCGTCCACGCTTAAATAAGACACTTCTCCAAAAAACTAAGGCCGCAGGCGGTCTTGCCCTTCCAAATTTCCGCTTTTATTATTGGGCAGCAAACTTGCACTGTCTAGCATTCTGGTCATTCTATTACAACAGGCCTGACAGCCCTGACTGGGTAGAGATGGAGTCACAGTGTTCTGGGAAATGGTCATCCGTGGCTTTCTTGGGATCCTCACTCCCGCTTCCACCACTTACAACTGTTATAAATCCAGTTATAAAACACTCACTAAAAATCTGGGCACAATTTCGTAAATATTTTGATTTCTCTAGTCTCTCTCTTTATAGTCCTATTATGTCTAACCAACTTTTCAAACCCTCATCTCAGGACTCTGTTTTTAAAGAATGGCAAAGAAGGGGTATAGTACGCTTCAATGACTTGTTTCTCAATAATACTTTAGCTTCATTTCAACAACTATGTGAAAAATTTAGTCTTCCCCAGTCCAATTTTTGTCGGTATCTCCAAATACGGCACTTTATTACTCTTCATTTGTCCAACCTCTCCATTTCAACTGATAGCAGTATTGTTGACACTATCACTGCACTAAAACCATAGATACAGTATACGGGAGTATCAGATGTGGTATATCTCCGTATCCTTCACATATACGGACAATTTCCGGGAATTTCCGTATCGCATCCTCGGAAAATCCAGTTTCCGGATACGAACAGATCCGAACTTTATTGATCCTTAAAAAATCCCAAAATCCGGATACTTTATCTGCTGCAGATCCAGAAATATGTGGCTCTGTTATCCCTCGGGATTACTGCTTACATCTCTTCGGATACTTGCCGCATATATGACGTATGATTGGTTTATATTTACGTATACGTGACATGTCAGTCAGATATTTATGGATTTTTTATCTGTGAAGTATCTGTGAAGTATGCGATTTCTCAGAGATCCAGCAGATCTTTGACGTATCACGTTGAAGATGTCAGTCGTATATTTATCTGTGAAGTATCTGTGAAGTATCTGTGAAGTATGCGATTTCTCAGAGATCCAGCAGATCTTTGACGTATCACGTTGAAGATGTCAGTCGTATATTTATCTGTGAAGTATCTGTGAAGTATGCGATTTCTCAGAGATCCAGCAGATCTTTCACGTATCACGTTGAAGATGTCAGTCGTATATTTATGGATTTTTATCTGTGAAGTATCTGTGAAGTATGCGATCCCTCAGAGTTCCAGCAGATCTTTGACGTATCACGTTGAAGATGTCAAGTCGTATATTTATCTGTGAAGTATCTGTGAAGTATGCGATCCCTCAGAGTTCCAGCAGATCTTTGACGTATCACGTTGAAGATGTCAGTCGTATATTTATCTGTGAAGTATCTGTGAAGTATGCGATCCCTCAGAGTTCCAGCAGATCTTTGACGTATCACGTTGCAGATGTCAGTCGGATATTTAAGGATTTTTATCTGTGAAATACCTGGAGGTATGCGATCCCTCGGAGTTCCAGCAGATCTTTGGCGTATCACGTTGCAGATGTCAGTCGGATATTTAAGGATTTTTCATTTATGCAAATTCGTGCACATTTGGGAATATTTGGATATATTGGAGAAAAAAAAGAGTTAGTAATTTTGTACTGTTGGTTGAAGAATATTATTGTTTAACCTGACTGTTGGAAAAAGTTGGTTGAAGATTATTATTGTTTACATGGTTTGACTACTGTTGTTTAATCTGATTGTTGGAGATAAGGGGCAGATATAATAAGATGCCACCTTTCATTTTTTTACATTTTGTACAATATCATTATGAGATTGCCTTGTATTGTTTCTTTTGTAAAAAAATGAACAAATTTAATAAACATAAACAATATGATATACTCTGCCTGAAAATACAGGTTTTGCATGTAGGTAGACCATGTAAAATAACACCAATGCTTACCGGTAGTTGTTTTTTTTACCCTAACCCTCCATTAATTTTTTTATTTTTAATGTGAAGCACTTTATATAACTACATTTGTTTTAAATCTGCAATACAAATAGTTGGCTTCTAACATCTTTACATTTTAACATCACCCAGTTTTCTACATCAACATTAGTCTTTAATTTTGATTTATGTACCAACATCATGATGTACAAATCACAAGCTGGACCAAAAGCAGTCTAGTAAATACACAGTGGTTTGTATCTTCAGAACAACTACTGTAATGCAAACATCAGACATAAAAAAACTGACCATGACTTTTATTTTTTTTATTAACACCCCCCCACACACACAAAGAGGAGAAGAAGAGGAGATATATGGATGCAGTTAGAGAGGACATGAAGGTAGTTTGAGTGAGGACAGAGGATGCAGAGGACAGAGTGAGGTGGAGGAGGATGACTCGCTGTGGTGACCCCTGAAAAGGGAAAAGCCAGAAGAAGAAGGTGCTCAAGGCAGCCTGGGTTGCATTTCTCACTGGGCACTCTGCGATGGACTTTGTTCTGAAGCTCAGCAAATGTTTTGGAGTCAAGAGGCACTCCTCTCTCGCAAAATCCTCCATCCTCTTAACTTTGTAGGCAATCGTGGAGCTCAGTAAAGAAGGTATTTGTCAACATATTTGACTCCTTTTTAACTGACAGAAAAGTCTAATGTTCATGTAATAACAGCGTCCATGAGGTTAAGACTTGTACTCGAAGAACAAGGGAAACAGCGTGTGTTGGGGTAACCTAGGTTTGACACCCTGATGCATGCTCAATAATCCAGGTAGAAAAATCTAAAAAAGCTAAGTCTGGTCCTCTGGACATTCAAAAAAAAAAAAACTGTAGAAACGTTTCGTCTTTCGTCCGAAAGACTTCCTCAGTCTGAGAAGCTGTATTCAGCTCAGTCTTATAAATAGCACCCTCCCACAGTGGATCAACCAGTTGGCTGATGACAGCCTGAAACCAGCTGCTCACATGAGCAAGGAGGACCATCAGCCTAACGATGGATCGTTAACACCCTGATGGTTGTTTGCTATTCACAGAGGGCTGAGTGATACTGGCAATAACAGCATTGTAAGTGGGGGACAGTTGAACCCGGAGGCCTCCACCTCCGTTTAATGATGGACGGTTTCTTTTCACAAAGATGGCCTCCTTTACTCCTCTCTCAAACCATTGTTCCTCTCTATCAAGGATGTGAACATCTTCATCCCTGAAAGAGTGACCGCTGGCCTGGAGATGAGTGTAGACTGCAGAGTCCTGACCTGATGATGTTGATCTTCTGTGCTGGACCATCCTTTTGGCCAGTGGCTGTTTAGTTTCCCCGATGTAAGACTGATCACAGCCCTCCTGACACTGAACAGCATACACAATATTACTCTGTGCCGGGGGACTGGATCTTTGGGATGAACCAGTCTTTGCCGTAATGTATTTTGGGGTTTAAAAGCCACTGGGAGGGGGGTATACAAGCCACCCAGTGGCTTTTAAACCCCAAAATACATTACGGCAAAGACTGGTTCATCCCAAAGATCCAGTCCCCCGGCACAAACAGAGTAATATTGTGTATGCTGTTCAGTGTCAGGAGGGCTGTGATCAGTCTTACATTGGGGAAACTAAACAGCCACTGGCCAAAAGGATGGCCCAGCACAGAAGATCAACATCATCAGGTCAGGACTCTGCAGTCTACACTCATCTCCAGGCCAGCGGCCACTCTTTCAGGGATGAAGATGTTCACATCCTTGATAGAGAGGAACGATGGTTTGAGAGAGGAGTAAAGGAGGCCATCTTTGTGAAAAGAAACCGTCCATCATTAAACAGAGGTGGAGGCCTCCGGGTTCAACTGTCACCCTCTTACAATGCTGTTATTGCCAGTATCACTCAGCCCTCTGTGAATAGCAAACAACCATCAGGGTGTTAACGATCCATCGTCAGGCTGATGGTCCTCCTTGCTCATGTGAGCAGCTGGTTTCAGGCTGTCATCATCCAACTGGTTGATCCACTGTGGGAGGGTGCTATTTATAAGACTGAGCTGAATACAGCAGCTCAGACTGAGGAAGTCTTTCGGACGAAAGACGAAACGTTTCTACAGTTTTTTTTTTGCTTTGTTTTTTGTATGTCCAGAGGACCAGACTTAGCTTTTTCAGACTAGGTTTGACACGTTTGGCTTGGGTTTGGATCACTTTGGTTCCTTGGGATGCCCCCCTCCCGGTCTGGCGCATAACGAAGCCACTTCTTGACAGTTCCGCTGTAGTCCTTGTCAGTTAGCTTTGGGTCAAACTGCCGAGCAGCAGCTGAAAGACACAAAAATAAGAGTGAGGAAGATGGTGTATATTTGATAAAATTGTATACCCCCCTCCCCTCTTTTTTTTTTTTGAGAGGTGCTATCTCCCATGTTCTGCTTTTGGTGTGTGCACAAACTGTCCCACACATTCCCACTGAATATGACAAATTTGAGTGTTTGTATAAACAAATATTGTGTGAGGATGCAAAATGTCATTGGCCATAATGAGATGACGTTTGATGAGGTACAGTGATGAGAGCAGCACTCACTTCACACGGGTGCGATTTTTTAAAATTAAATGCTCAGCATCCAATTAGACTGAACTGGAAAGAGAAGCAAATGTCTAGTTTGACTCGATCTTGACAACATATCCATGCACCTATTAAGCTCACCAAGAACATTGTCCTTTGATTATTTCTTATAGCTTGCACTTTCACATTTTCTTTATTCAAAATTAATCCTTTTTTTTTTTTTTTGCATTTCATACAGAAGAGGCATGAAAGACAAGATGCAACACATTTTAGAAATTCAAAAGAATTTTTTACTATATGGCACACTAAGAGCATAATTATACAGGTAGTCCCCGACTTACGAGCGCTCTTACTTACGAGGTTCCAGACTTATGAGCTGGCGAATTTTTGGAAAAAACGCAAAAAATACCGAGTTTTTCTGTGTTTTTTCACCACAGTTCGTTAGCTAAACATGTGGACACACGTTTCCGATCATTTTTATGCACTAGTAAGCAGTTTTTCGATGAAAAACGAGTGTTTGTAGTCGCACTAGCAAAACCGTTCCAACTTACGAGCGAAATTCCGGACTTACGAGAACTTGTGCTTCGTGTTTCAACTTACAAATTTTCATCTTACGAGCACCTCGTTGTAACGGAACTCGCTCGTAAGTCGGGGACTACCTGTATTCTCAATCACCAGCAGTCTATAAAGTAATTTGCAGGGGAGGAAGCTCACCAAATATGCAGTTGTGTTGTGTCCTTCTGAGGAAAGAGGTTTTTAAACATCTTTTCTACCATTTGTGTTTTCAACTGAGGAGCTTTGGATATATTCATTTAAAAAATATAGCACAAGAATATCTCTGCACAGAAAAAAATAAATAAAAATTACTTTAACTTTTTTTTTTTACCAAACTGACAAGTTTCTCCACTGTAATTGTTGTGTGATGTTAAGGCATTGAAACACCTGGTTCAATTTAGAAGATATTTAAGATTAACTACAAGCACCTGAAGCTGACTCGGAGAACTCTGTGATTTTAGAGGAAGATCAAAGCCAAATGTAGACACGGTGCACCCCAAATCAACTTTTTTTAATAAAGTGCATTAAAACAATGGCCGCTGACACAAAGTGCTGTACATGAGGAACATTATTCTATAATTTAAAGCAGATTGGAGTGAAGCAAAATCAGCTTTTGAGTAGAAGTCACTAGATAGAAAAAGCTAAGAGTTTTGTTATTTAAAGACAAATAATTGTTATTGTTCCCAATATTTTTAATTATAAGATTTTACTTTGTGATAAATTTGCCCAAATAACAAATAGAATTTCTCCATCTACATCAAACACCTGTGCCAGGGGGACAAATTTGTAAAGTA
>JBBPBX010060325.1:0-21482 GCA_038048925.1 Garcialebias charrua
TTTCCCTTCCTTCTTTTGCTCATCTCTCCAGTACACCGTGCCTGAGGGCGATAGTAGCAAATCAAACTGTTTATCCATCTCTCATCAGCGCGCTGCCTCCCGGGGCTCCTGCCCCCTCAGAACAATGAAAGTAAGCCTGAGCGCTGAGCCAGGGATGTGGTTTAATTACATCAATAAGAAGCACTGCTTTAACAAAAAGATTAACTTAAATAAATAAATAAAAACATAGGCAAGGCACTTTGCTGTGCTTTCATGAAAAGCCTGTTAACATTTCAGTGGAAATAATCAACGGCTGTACTTTGTGAGCAGACGCTGCTTATTGGAAGTATACTTCTTAGCCACTTCAGTTCATTGTGAGATAATTCTGTGATGGACTTTCATTAAAGCGGGTAATAAACGGCCGGGTGTTAGCGAGAGGAGAGGCCTTTCACTTCATTTAGACTTTGTTCGGTTTTGGCTGCAGGGGCGGAGAGAAACAGGAGGGATGGCAGTGGGAAGAGGCGGAGAGCGTCAGTGAAATCACATTGTGATTATGAGTGTAATTGCAGCTCAGGGGCCCAGGGGCCATGTAGCTCTGATGGCGCTGGAAGATGTTTTGCGCACAGCAACAGAGAGAAGGAAAAGTGAGAATGAGAGGAAGTGGGAAGAGTGGGAGGCGGAGGCAGGTTGCCAGGACAGATCCGTTTTTTATTTTATTTTATCCATCACAGAATCTTCTCTTCTAACAGTTCTCTACTTCCTTCTTCACCTCTTCCACCAACGTTTTCCCTCACTTCTTCTCTTTTCTCCCGTTCTCCTCTGTCCTCCTCCCTTGGCAGGATTAGCTGGGTCTCGTTAGAGGGAAAATGTAATAACGCTCTCACCAGGTGGAATCGGGCCCGCTCCATTATCAGCCGGGAGATGGATGGGCCATGTAGGGCCGGCGGGGGCCAAGCGCGCACGCAATTTAGATTCAATAAACTGGCAAAGCAAGACCCCCAATCTGATTCATCTCTTACACGCCGCCAATGCTTGCTGCTACGACGCTGATTCCCTATTACCGCTCAGAGAAGAACTATTCATTGGATGTAAGGTACGGCAGGGAGCGAAGCCTGTCGGGCCCCCAGGATGGCAGCAGAACAGATACAGCAGAGGGTTAATACGTTTACAAACAGATAAGCAATTAAATCTAAGGCTGAGGTGAGTTATAGAGTTATTAAGGAGGGATGTGAGGTAGTAGTGGTTATTTAATGCAAAACTGAGGCAGTGCAGGCCTCGGGCTGGGCACGGTACATATTAGAAGTGAGAAAGGCTATCACATTATAGAACAAGATAAAAGAACATATAGAAGTCTGTGCAGGTTATTCAATAAACTCAATACATTTATAAACTTGCAGGGCACGTCAGCAGTTATCAAACCGTCGGAGAATTTACGAGCAAGTTTGTAAAAAAATAAAATAAAATAGCCTATTCATTGTGACTTCATACCCGACTACAGCTGCACACAACATCACATATGAGCGCGTTTTAAGCACGTGTGCAAAAGGCCGCGTTGGGTGTCTTTCTGTACAGCCGCCAATCAAAGTGAATCTGAATGTCAGCGGGAGAGGAGGCATGAAAAATCAGCTTCCCACCCAACGACAAACAGAATATTAGAGACAGCGCAGCTACATCGGAAAACTGTCCCCTCCAATCAGCTGAGCACTTTACAGTAAAGCTCGGCAGCCAGGCCTCCAACCAACACAGAATACCAGAGAATAACAATAAGATATAAGATGCATACAGATAAAAGGATGAAATACAACACTAAGTAAAATAAAAGGGGTTGTTTGAAAGAGAGGTGATCAAAAAACTTGACATTTAACAGATTAAATCAGCTATGAATTGGTCAAATTTTACAGAAAATAGAAGCAAAGACATACTGCATTATCACTTTTTATTTGTTCTACTTGCCTTACTACTTGCCTTAAAGTTGTAACAAAAATTACATAATTTATGATCAAATAAAGTAAAAAAAGCAACAAATTTAAACTTATTCCAAAATGAGGCATACACTACTATCTCATAATATTATAGCTTTTTTCCCCACCCTAAAGCTGCAGATGATACAATGATGAGCAGAGTTGATTTAATTCCGATTTAACCTCCAAACCTTTTGATTTAGCTTTAAAAGCATCCAAAATAAAGTTCCTTTTTAACATCTCTACATCTGTTAAAACAGGAAGCTAGTTCCTGTGAGAAATATCTGAAAATACAGAAGAAACAAGAACAGGTGGAGAGGTTAAATGGATAAAAGGAAGAAGCAGTACCCTGAAGTACCACTAGGTGGCACACTACACAGATGGCACAAGCTAGAGAAGACATCCCTGTTAATAGTTTGTGTTGGTGTGTAGATAGATGCATGTGGCCAGTGGATCTATGCAGGGCTGCTTCAAAACGTGCAAACACCATGCGACTAAGTATAATTGAATTTGGGACAAAAGCTTACAAAGGAAGAAACATAAGGGTTTAAATGTTAGGTGCATGACTGTCTAAACTTCAGTGAAGATGGAACATGTAATGTAGCAGCAGATAATGAAATTTAGCAACTTGTGTGCAAATCTAAAAGTCTCCTAACATATAATAATAATAATAATTTAATAACTTTTTTTAATGACTTGGATAAATAAATCGCCTGCATTTTCTTTTTCAGTCTCCAAGTTGAATTAATGACACCCATGAAATATTCAAACTAAACAATTAGACAGAGATATCTTACAAAATCAATCAATTATTCATTAGAAATCGTCTGAAAAGCTCTCTATATTGAGATGCTGCGGGGTGCATCAATTAGGTTCTCTACCGTTTAGGTGTAACGGATGCTTCAGTCTAATTAATGTCTAAATGAAGGAGCCGGACGTACATGCTGAGCACAGCCCCTGCGTTGTAACACAGTCTGATCTCTGCACTGTGATGTACTGTACATGGAGTCAGAGTGACACTTTGAGTTGTTTATTTTAATGTGTGAAGAAATTATATTTACCCCCTACTAGGGCTGGACGATATGGCCAAAATTTTTATCACGATATAGTTCTTAATTTCGGTCGATATCGATATAATTCGATATCGATATAAACAATATAAAAGCCTAAAAAAAAACTATAAACTATACAAATAAATTAATGTTCTCCTTGTATTTGTATTTAGCCTCCAAAAAGATGGAAATCACCATCAAATAAACATAAACTTCTCAACCCAATAATTCTCAGTCGGGTCATCTGGACACTTTCTTTTTTATAGAAACGTTTCACCCTCCATCCTCCATCCAATTTCTATAAAAAGAAACTGTCCAGATGACCCAACTGAGAATTATTGGATTTGGTACGTGGAATTTTGAGCATGAACTTTCTTGCCATAAAATTCTCAACTGTGTCAATATTAATAGTTTTAACTTTAAACATCTTTAAAATTTACAGCATTGAAATTCATAGTTAATTAAATAAAACTTTTGGGTGTTGTTATTTATAAGAAGCTGACATAGAAATCTCATGGAAATTACTTAAGAATAAAAATAACAAAATCAATTGCATTACTGTATAAAGTAAAATAGTTTTTGAATGACAAAGTTTTGAATATATTGAATAATGTAATGATTGTTCCATATTTAATCTGTTGTATTGAAGTTTGGGGAAAAGCATGTAAAACTATTACAAACCCTGTTTTTTTTGTTTTGTTTTTAAAGAGCTACAAGAATTATTAGTAGGAAGTGCTATGGTCACCCAACAAATATTTCATCAGTTTAAATTATTAAAATTTTATGATTTGGTTGAACATAGTATTTTACAAGTCATGTATAAAACTGAAAAAAATTACCCCCCAAATATTCAATTAAAATTTGTTTAAAGTTATTAAACCCTGAAGGGAATGTAAATGTTTGTAAAACCTCCATTTAGGACTAGTTTGAAGGAGCTGAGTTGTAAATCAGGAAACAGGATTGTGTTGACTTGATATCACCATAAACATTTCTAAAACTATTTATATGTTTTAAAAGATGATTAAATCAAAGTTGTTGGGAAGGTGTGGTGCAGGTGAAGTGAAGGTTGTTGTTTGTTTGTAGTTATTTTGTATTTTTTAAACAAGGGGCAGATATTAAAACACTATTTTCGTCTTTCTGCACATTTTCATTCAGTGTTTTTTTTTCTTCTGATGAATTTGTTTTATTTTGAATTTAAAAAACATGCAGCGCTGCTGGGGCTGTTTGTTTACGTCGTAGTTTCAGGGAAACGTTGGCTCAAACTTTATTGTTCTTCATCTTCTGACTCTCATATTATATCGAGTGGAAACTCTTCAGATTAAACAAGTTAGATGTTCCCACCGCTAGTTAGAACGACTCCGTCACGTTTTGCAAAATAAAGAAACCGAGTAAGACTCGCTGCAGATGAGACCTGCAGTTTAACAAAACCGAACTACGTCCACACCGACGAATTAGTCTTTCCTCTCATCAGTGATGTCGTCTGCTTTCTCTTCGCTTGTGAAACTTTGTTCAGTCACATTCTGACGGTCATGAGCACTCGTTTGACTCGTTTTGAAGCGAAAACTTAACGCGCTTTGGAGACTAGCTTAGCTTTTAGCCTGCTACCGCTAACGCCTGCTGCTGGACTGAGCGCTGCGTAACAACGACGTCACCACGCACGTTTTGTGTCACAGCTTTTTCTGTCCGGGCGGGTTGTTGAAGCAGCCGCTCCAACCCGAACAGAAACAGAAAAACGTTGTAAAATCCTATCGAAATATCGAAAATATGCTTAAACTTCATATCATCGTTATTGAATAAAAGTATATCGCGATATTTATCGTTATTGAATTATCGTCCAGCACTACCCCCTACTTATACATTCTGTCTGAAAAATGATCTGAAATGACAGAACTTGGCTCATGTAACATTTGTTTTGTTTAAATTCAAAGCAGGCAAGCTAGCACTCACATCCTTATCACCTGGCCTACAGATATGCACAGTCATTCCAAGCTGAGATGACATCAAAATGCAAGCAGACAAAGAAATGGTCTGCAGTAGCGCAGTAGTTAAGTGCTGCAGCCGTGTGATTCTGAGGCTGCTGGCTCGAGCCCAGGTTGCATCAGGAAGGGCACCCGGCCTAAAACATTTTCCAAATCTTCCATGCGAGTTCACCCTCTGTGGCAACCCCCAGAGAAGGGAGTGGCCAAAAGAAACTTATTTATTTTAAGGAAAAAGAAAGGTAAAATAAGTTTAATGTACAGTAGTCCCTCGCTACTTCGCGGTTCGACTTTCACGGACTCGCTCTATCGTGGTTTTTCAAAGTACCGGTAAGTTTGAACAGAAGTAAAATAAAATAAGTTGTACAGGAAACATGATTGTCAACTTTAATATTACTCGCATGATTTGGACAGTACTGGATACAGTAACAAGTACACTAAAAAGTTAACGAAAAAATAAAGTACTTTGGACAAGCGCTGCCATTTTGTAGTTTTCTCTCAATAAGCCTACACTGTATTCCTGCTATGGACCGTGTCGGTTCATAAGTTTCTCCGCGGAGACACATGCGCTTTATGTGAACGGCGGTTTTGTCAGGAAGGCATCTTTGTCCTTCCTGGACGAAGGACAAATGGTAAATGGAGCTTATTTATATAGCGCTTTCCAGCCCCCTATGAGGGGCCCCAAAGCGCTTTACAATACCAACCATCCAACCATTCATACACACATTCATACACCGGTAGCGGCAGACTGCCATGCAAGGCGCCATCCAGTCCTACCGGGAGAAACTCGGGGTTAAGTGTCTTGCCCAGGGACACGACACATGGTGTGGGGAAACGGGATTCGAACCTCCAACCTTCCGATCGGTGGACGAGTGCCATTACCACTATGCCACGGCTGCCTATCTGCCTATCTGCAAGCTACATGCTGAGTGAAATAAAATTGAATAAAGTTGTTTCACTCCAGTTTTCATGTAAACATTCATACTTTTGAGTGTGGAAAAATGATTGTGTTATACAACAAATACAGAGCTTTATCATTCAATGGGTCTCTGACTTTGTACAGTACTGTAATAGATTTAGTATTTTTATTCTTACAGAATTTGTGTTCTCTCCATATCAGTTTGTTCATTCATTCATTCAACCTTTATTTATACAGGCTGGACTCGTTGAGCCACGGGGACTCATTTACAAGAGGGACCTGTCTCACTCACACCTAGGGTCAATTTAGAGTTAACAATCAGCCTAACATGCATGTTTTTGGACTGTGGGAGGAAACCGGAGCACCCGGAGAAAACCCACGCATGCACGGAGAGAACATGCAAACTCCACCCAGAAAGGCCCCCGGACCAGGATTTGAACCGGGGACCTGCTCGCTTAGAGGCAGTCAAAGTCAAAGTCAAAGTCAACTTTATTGTCAGAACTGCAATATGTACAGGACATACACAGGACCGAAATTGCGTTTCTCTCAGTCCCTCGGTGCAACAGTAACCATCTAAACACTAAACACTAAAACATTTAATAAACATAAGCATAAAATAGTAAAATAGTAAAAAAGTGTAACACTGTCCTGAGTTTTTTCATAATAGTATAAAAGTATGAAAATTTACACCAACACTGAAACACCAAACACCCCTAAAACACCAAACACCCAATGAACATAAGCATAAAATGAAATAATAAAAGTGTAATACTGTCCTGAGTTTTTGCATAGTAGTATAAAAAGTATAAAACGTATATCTATAAAATAAACTGAAGTTTCTAGCGTTGACATTTGCAAAGAGTCATCAACATCTCCAAAAGTTTGGTCTGTGTTGTAAAAAGCTGCACTTTCAACCTGCAGAAAGAATGTTGTTGTTGGAATATGGGGGAGATGTTTTGTTTTGGCTACTGGGGGATGTTTTGAGCACACAAAAGACTTCAGCCCCAGGGGGTCACACAAACCTAATTGAATGCAAATTCCTCAATCTGTCATTTTACAGTCTCCCATGGGAGCTATATGTAAAATATGTACAAGTACATATGTTTGGTATTCCTAGTGTTAACTTAGCTTTCATTCCTCCTATTTTTTATTTTTCATAAGCTATTAATCTGTTAAGTAATGTGCCAACAGTTAAATTCTAACTGTCTGTTTGTTTTAATTTGAATTCTTGTCAACGTAGTTATTAAATCAGAGCTAATATCGATACAAATGTTTAATGTACTTTTATGATAATTTCAATAAAAGGTCTATTTTCTGGTGGACCAACATAAATTGAAGTCTCTCGTGAAATTACATTTTTCCTAGTCACAGTTAAAGCAATTTAATATCGGAAAAAGGGTGAACTCGCGAATTGGTGGTAAGTTTGTGCAGATAAACTCTGCTCAGACCTGCGCATCTAAAATATAGGTAAGTCAGTAAACTGACCAATAAGTCCTATATTATTACAATAATGGTGGCCCTGTAAGTGTTTAAATACCTTACAGTGCCTATATTGTTACAGTATTGAACTCTGATTTTAATTTGCTTATAAAAATGATCAAACATTAATAATTTTATATACTAAATGTCACTGGTGGTGCTTTACTGGACTCTGATGGCTACATTTATTTTAATTTGCTTATAAAAAATGATCAAACATTAATAATTTTTTATATTAAATGTCACTGGTGGCGTTTTACTATTTCTTAACACTGTATTGATCTGGAGAATGAAAACAAAGCCTCTTGCAAGTAGAAATGCAGAAATGTTTTAATCCCTAAATTTTAAACTCAGAACCCCTGAAAAATAAATAAACCAACAGAATTTTATAAGGAAATGCAGTTCTCAAATTTTAGATTCACCAAAATATTGAATAAATTTGGAATAAAAATGGAATGAATGATGACAGTCTTAAACGGGCCAGTAAACATGATTTTTTTTTGCAAGTCAGATCTTCAACGCCACCTGTCAATCACTCATGCAGGCTTGTCAGCAACTGACCAATCAGCGATCTTAACTTGAAGTCAAACGTCCCTTACCTGTAGGAACTCCACCCCCTTTTCCTCCAACATCATCATGGTTTGGCATTATGAACACTTTACAGTCAGAGAGATTTTATGAAAAATCATCAGAAAAAAATGGCTAAATGTTGTCAGTGGAGAACATGTAATTCAGACACGTGTTACCTGTAGTATTTAAAGGGTGGAATACAGTTTATTCCATATCCAAAACCTAAACTAAGTCTGGAAAAATATAAAAGATGATAAAGCCCTGCAGTCGATCTCATGAGCAGCTGAATACAGTACAACAGTGATAAACTGCAAGTACCACATGTTGGTCTCTTTGAAGGAAATTGCATGTAAATCCTCCATGCTCTGTCATAATTACATTGTATGATTCATGGTTAAATTAAAGGTTAAAGCTAGTTGTGTTTTGTTTTGTGTATTTTAAATTTTTTCATTCGTTCAACCTTTAGGGGACCCTGTGTACATATCTCGTTTTCATCACGTACCACATGCGGTGCAAATGACAATAAAGACTCTCTGACTCTCTCTCTCTGACTCTCTTTATACAGGCTAGCCTCGTTGAGCCACGGGGACTCATTTACAAGAGGGACCTGTCTCACTCACACCCAAGGTCAATTTAGAGTCACCAATCAGCCTAACATGTAAACATGTATGACATATGTTGTAACTTCTGGTTGCATAAGTTTAGTCTTTGTTAGTTATGATCAGTTAGCACTAAACTGATTTTGTACAAAGCGTTTATTAGGTTGTGTAATGTAAAGCGCTATGTCATCTTAGCTAGTGCCACTAGTGTAGCGCTACGCTAGTGCTGGCAGTTGGGTTAGGATGTGTGAGAGAAGTGTAGCGTGCTCTATTCACATAAGGAGAGCTGTTGGTCAGGCTATTTCTTGTGTCGTGCTCTTCAAAATAGTTATTGAATCAAATGTTTACTCATGTAGGTAGACATAGATGTTTAAAAACCTGTAAAAATACACCAGAATGCAGGAAATGGCATACACTTTATTCAAATATTTTTAGGGGTAGGACCCCCCCCCCCCCATACCTTCTCACCGCTGTGTTCCCACCACTTTACAAATGCTTCTGACACCAGTGGCCACTGTGATGTTCAAGCCAAGTGCCATTGTCAACACTGGGGGCTGAGCACTCCTAATGCCTCCTACCCACTGCCCCCTTTGTCGAGCGGCCGAAGCGGCCGGATAACACCGGTTTACATTCAAAGTCTATGGAGGAGACGCGTGGAGTCACGGCGAACAAGGAAGCGGCGAGATTCGAGTGATCGAAGCGGCGCGACGGCAGCCTGCACACGCACGCGCGCGTCGCCGTCGAGCCGCAGACGTCCCAAATGTTGATCTCTGGCGGCTCGACGCATCCGGCAAACAGTCGGGAGAGCCTCGCTATCTGATTACACAACCACAACGGGACTTTTTTCGGACTTTTTAAACTCACCGGATCGAGCCTCCAGGAATTGGACCCAAACTCCGGTAAGAAACGTGGCATTTTTACAGTTGCTGCTGACAGGCTGCTGTCCTCTCCAGTGTAGATCACCCCAAACATAAAAAAAAGTTTTAATCTCATCGAAGACCGTCGGAGGTGCAGTTAAAACAACAACTGAACCCGGAAAACAAGCCAGAGACCCCTCCCTCTGCTACCCCCTAGTGTACGTCATCAGACGGTGTTCAGTGGTTCAGTGGGACCGTGACCAGCGGCAAAAAGGGGACGGCAGGCGCGTTTCGAGTTGTGCAGTGGGTAGGAGGCATCAATGTCAGATTCTAGAATCGCCCCTGGGCGTGGCATTAACGGACATTGATTCACAACATATACCGTACTACTGCTGCTTAATACATTGTATTATTTACATTATTAATGCTTAGCGTATATCTTAGTGTATATCTTAGATCCTCATTTAGTGTTTCTTTTATACTTTTTTTTGTTATTTTTGTGTGTAACTGGGACCCTGAGTACACAATTTCATTCCACCTCTTGTACCACATGTGATGCGAATGACAATAAAAAAACTTGAACTTGATACAGTACTCAAAGTATGAACGGATCACATGAGGTATCTCAGTGTTACACTAGTTTGTGCTCAATGTTATTTTCAAGTTTTCACCAAAATAGTTGTAATTATGTTTCTTCTCATCGTAAGAGGAAGGTAGTCTAACCTCTGCCATGAAAGGGGCTGGACAAAAAGTTTCTCATCAAGGAATGTTAGGCCTTTATTTAAATCTGCAATTACTTCAACCCCCATGCTTTAAGGTGCTGCAGGCAGCATTAATTGAAGGACACAATCTCAGCTGTGAGCAAACAGCCTGTGTGTGTGAAGGTGGGCCTGAAAGCTGCATCTCAACACATGGTGAATTACAGCTTAATAGCAGTAATTATTAAACTACTAAATTGTTATTTATGTATTTGTCTTACTTGCAAATTGTAGGTCTCAAAAAGGTGACAGCTGTACTTAAATGGCAGCTGGCGCTCTAACGGGGATCAGAAGCTAATGTTCCTGATCAGTGAACTGAGCAGCAGGAATACATGTGGCTTTTTCAGTAATTCATGTTTTGTTTTTCTGTACCATTTTACATTCTTCACTTTGAAACACATGATAGATTTAAATAAAGCAAATTTAGCTGAACTGGGCCAATTTTGTTCATGAATTAGAAAACTGTATTATTAAATCTAGTGATATTTTTGCTAATCATCCTGGCTTATCACTAATAGTGACATGACATGGAATTTACCGTGTTTTTACATGTTGAAAATGTTCTAAAATCACAGAGAAATATGTGAGGAACATGCTTTTCCCTGTGTGCAATTCATATGTGTATGTGTTCAAAATCTACATGCACTAAACATTAGCTGTACTGTGTGTGGGCTTCACATGTGCCATGTTTTAACATGTGAACATGTGTGTGTATTTTTTAGGCAAAAGGTGCTGAACACCCTGCTCACAACCAAGCATGGCAGTGGAAACATTATGCTTTGGGACTATTTTTCTGTTAAAGGTAAAGGATGAATTCACCACAATAGGTGTTATTGGATAAGACCACGTGCCCTAAAATCTGCTAAAACATCAGAGTTTTCAAATATATTTATGGGGCGAGATGGTGTAGAGGCAGGGCAGCTGACTCGGGACCCAAAAGTCCCTGGTTTGATCCCCAGTCATTGCACATCTCGTGGTGTCTCTGAGCAGCACACCCTATCTCCAATTGCTCCCTGGGCACCTTCAACACTGCACCACCTGGTGGTGGATGGGTTAAATGCAGAGAGACGATTTCACCACTGTATGGGAACATGCAATGATGACAACACATACCGGTACACATTATTATTTCATTTTCAAATATTAGCACCAACTTTTCAAATCTGTTCACCAAGTTTCTTGTTGATGGTTTTTGTCACCCACTCGAGGCTCTTGTGCATAATGTTCATGATGCTTTTTCTGTAGTGAGGTCATTGTGGTTTATCAATGTGGTGGCAGCATACTGAGGTCCTGGTTAAGACGTTATACGGCAGCAGAAGCAGGGTATCCATGAGGTTCAACCAGTGGACACCAGTTTGGCTCAGCTGTCGGTGTTTGAAACAGGATTTGAAAGGCTAGCCCCACTGACCAATCTTATAACACAAGGTCATGAAAACTATATAGCACAGCTGTCATAAACATGGTGATTGAATGGTGTTAGCAGCGTGAGCTTCTAGTTAGTATTCAGCTACATCCAGAGGTGGTCCAAGAGCCAATTCAATTCAGTTGATTTATATAGCGCCAAATCACAACAAAGTTGTTTCTGGGCACTTTACAGGAACATTCACATACTTTGTACATAGAAAAGCCAATTAGTAAAGTTCTCTATCTAAGGAAGCAGCAGACAAGTTGAATCTTCATTTCGTCACAGTCTCCCATCCTGAGCATAAGGAGGCAACAGTGGAAAATAAAACTCCCTTTTAAAGTGCGACAAAACCCAAAATTAACTTTTTTTTTAGCTGGGCAGCACAGTGGCGAACTGGTAGAGCTGCTGCCTCTCAGCGAGAAGGTCCAAGGTTCAAATCCCGGTCCGGGGGCCTTTCTGGGTGGAGTTTGCATGTTCTCTCCGTGCATTCGTGGGTTTTCTCCAGGTACTCCGGTTTCCTCCCACAGTCCAAAAACATGCATGTTAGGTTGATTGGTAACTCTAAATTGACCCTGGGTGTGAGTGAGACAGGTCCCTCTTGTAAATGAGTCCCTGTGGCTCAACGAGGCTAGTCTGTATAAATAAAGGTTGAATGAATGATAAACTCCCTAGAATGTGTTTAAAATGTTATCTAGCACTATGGCTGTGTTTATTCTCACATAATTGTGCATATCTGTGTAAATTGGCAATATTTGGCAATATTTGGTCTAAAAATGTGTTTACGGTAGTTCTATGGGTTGAACTGGTGGATTACACCTTAATTTTCTTATTTGTGCAAACGCTCATGTGTGACATGTCTGCTCATGTGTGATGTCACACAGGTGGTTCAAGCAGAGCCAATCCCCTGCAGAGATGAGAAGTGCATACCTTATATGGAAATGCTGCATTTCACTCCTGACAAGCGGTTTTATTTTTCTTTTCATTTTCATTTTTTTAGGCCTTTGGTTTTGGATGGAATGGGTGGAATAGATAAATACATCTACATGTTTATTCTTTGTTGTTGCTTGGTGTATGTTGTTGGCTAGAGGTTTAATTTGTTTTAGGTTGTTGCAGGTGGAGGCGTGAACAAAAGCACAACTCTACCTCCACCCCTCCTTGTCTCTCGACACGCCCATTTTCAGGGAGATTTTAGAAGGAGGAGTTACCGTCTCAACCTGGGTTTAGTCTCACTTTAAAAAGAAGAAACCTCCAGCAGAACCAGGCTCAGAACAAGCAGCCATCTGCTTTGACTGGCTGGTTTGAGAGGACAGAAAGGAGAGACAAACGGACACAGAATGGTAGATCCAGATGTACAGTAGGTCCAGGTGTACCTGAAAGACAAAAAAAAAAAACATGTTAGGCTAGCCTGTATAAATAAAGGTTGAATGAATGAATGAACGAATAAGAGAGAAATACAGTTTTTTTAACAAGTTAAAACAAAGATGTCAAAGTAGCAAAATCAAAAATCAAAAAATCAAAAATCAAAAACAAGAACATGTCTGCATTGGTTTTTGCCAGGATTCCAAAAGATTCTTAAAGCCATTTAGAGAGGTCAAGGTTGAGAGCTTCAGATCTTTTTGTAAGATATTCCATGAAGCAGGAGAGGAGTAGGAGAAGGCCCTTTTTTCCAAGTTCAGTCCTCACCGTGTGAGTGCAGCTACAGACATGTAGGAGGAGATGTATGAAGGCAGCAGACCAAGAAGTGAGTTAAAGATGAAAATGTACAAGTGGAAGAGTCTGCGTTAAGTTAATGATGTCCAGTTAACCAGTGAATACAGGGTGCAGTGGTGGGTACGATAATCACAGCCAGTTATGAATCTTAGTGCACCATGATAGACAGCATCCAACATCCGCAGGGTGCTTGTAAGAACGTTCATGTAGATAATGTCACCGTAATTGATGGAGATATTCAATATTTATCATCTAAAACTAATTCTCTGACCCAATAATTATAACCCAGCTCACTTGTATCAAATATTCTCTGTTCCCTTTAAACACTTATATTTGATAGTACAAACATGTTGTTTGCTTTTTCTCTTTGATACAGAAAAGACAGTCTTCTAGCCTTGACAATGTCTGGATTAGATGTTCTTGTAGGATCAGAAACACGACTTGTTTGTTTTATCTGTAAGACGTCAGAGCTTGTCAAACTCCACCTGCTTCTTGTTTAAATAGCTTGTCATGTCCAGTACAATTCGGAATTGTGCTGAACAATGTATTTGAGACCAAACTAAGTTTCAAAAGACATTAAAAAGCCTTCCCCTTTGCAAAGTTGTTTGTCTGATTTAACACTGTTCTCTTGTTTATCTTGTGTGGTTTTTATTAAGGTAACAGGGGTTTAAAATCCCCATCATTATGGTGCCGAAAACCCATTCTCCCAATACCTGCTCCTGATGACCTCTGAACGGAGCGCAGCTGCGAGGCACGGTAAATATGACAGAAAGTCCAGTGATTGGGTTTGTCTCTGGCCGGCTTCCTCTGTCCATCTGGTGCGATCAGGGTCGGGTTGGCGGAGATTTCCAGACATCCACACAGGTCAACAAGAAATGTGAGTGTTAAATAGTGTTTGTTGATATGTCGTTTTTAAAACAATTTGAGTACAGTAACAGGAACTAGTTCACCCTGAGCCGATGACTTGAAATTTTAAGTGAGGTGCCTGTTTTTCAAGAACTAGTCGAATTTTTGCGCATTTCGTTAGTTGGCAGGACCAATCTTTTTCTATACAGGTGGTCCCCGACTTACGAGCAGGTTCCGTTCCTGCGAGGTGCTCGTAAGATGAAAATTCATATGTGAGAACGCGGAGCACGTGTTCTCGTACGTCCGGAACCTCATATGTTAGAGCTTTAGAACACCTGTACTTAAGCGAGGGCGATCAAAGAAAAAATAAAAAAAATTAAAAAAAAATAAGCCGAGACCAGAAATGTGAGGCTGACCGCCAGACCTTACATTGGACTTAGCGTGTCCGGCCAGGCAAGAAGAGAAATTAAGACAAGAACGTTTATTTTTATATTTGACGCGTCATTCTGTTTTTGTTTAGTCCTTTTTTACGTGTATGTTTGTGGAGCGTTGCACATCTGGCCTTTTTTCTTTCTCCCATTTTCCTATGTGTGTGTGTGTAGGCAGTGGCTCCTGTTTCTGTTATCTGTTTTCTGTGGGCCTATAAACAATATGTGGTTCTGCTCACGGCCTTGAAGTGCAGCTGCTGCAGCTTGGCAGAACCCCTCCCATCCTACAACCCCACACCTCCACCTCCACCCCATCCCTCATCCCTCCTACCTCCCCCCTCCCCCCACCACCACTGTGCCAGCTTGGATTTGGGTTGACTCACTGCAAGTCAGAAATACAGCACTTGGTTTCAGAGCAGAAACTAACAAACCCCCCCACCTTTCCCTCCTCCCCTCCTCCCCCCCACTCCCTCTCCACCCCTCCACCCGTCTATGTGAATATTTATATTTATTTACTTAAAACAAAAGTATCTGTGCTGACATAGTAGAAACAGCAGAATAATAAAAAATAGATGAAAAAAAAAGAATGGCACAAGAACTAAAAGTTGATGTTAAGAAATAGTTTTTTATTTAAATAATTTTACAAACCAAGAAATTTGATTGACTTGCTTGAAGAATTCTCGGTGGATCTGAGAACACAAATACAAATTATTACTTTCTTACTTCAGCATTCCATTTAAAACGTGACTGAGAGAGGATTGATTGCAAACATTTCCCATTGTATTTTTCCTGATATTAAGAAAAGTTATAAAAGGTTACATAATTATCTCGGATATACAGGAACTAAAAACTTATGGTTAAATATAAAATAAATATTTAAATACTTTTTTTTAAATCATGAATGTAGCCGAATGCTACACAAAGATTTTAGAATTTGATCAATCTTGTTTATAAAATTCTAATCCAAATACTTTAGGTTTTAAAGGCTTAACAACGTTAAAATCGGACGTTTTAACAGTAGGCCTGGCGCTTACACGAGCGGTCCGATTTAATAAAATTTTAGCGAGAAAGACTCCAAATTGTTTCGCTGAACCAAGCGGACAGATCCGTTTTTATCATGAAAATCTGACGAAGAAAGATCCGATTTTAAATCATCCAAAAATTACGTTTTTTATCGGAAATGAAAAGCTAAGCTAATGCTAACAGAGAGACAGCCGAAGCTCCGCTCGTCCGTCTGAATCCGTAAATAGATAGTCATACTGTAAAACCAAACGTTTCTAAATTGTGTTTTCTCTGCAAAAAGAAACTGAGAATTCGCTTACCAATTTTTATCGAAATAGTTCTGTTGAAAAAGCTGAATGATGACGAAGCAAGAATTCAGGAGGCCTTGTTGTCATTGAAAACTTTGATACAGTGTTGCCAGATCTCGCGACAGAAGCAAGCGACCAGCCCAAAACAAGCCCAAAACGAGCCCAACTGGCAACCCACCCCATTGTGTAAAACTAAGACCGTTTTTAACCAGTATAAACATACATTTATTATGGCGTTGCATACAAACGGCAAAAATTATGCTAAACACTTTGAAAAACATAGCCACTCTAAAAAATAAAGATACATTTTGCATATTTATACAGATTAATCCCATTAAACCTCTGGGACTCATTTGAGATCTGAATTTTAGATGAAGAGTGATGACAACAATTGACAATAACAACAATAGACATTCATGAAAGCTGCGTACAACTTAGTAAAAATAAACTAATAATTGAACAGCTAACCATGCTAAGTGTGCACCCTTTTCTCCCATTTCTTAATTATATTATTTCCCCATATTTCCCCACTTATTGGAGCTAATTTTAGCGTGGTCTTGTCACTCTAGACGAAGAATAAAGAATAACGAATAACAAGCCCAAATAAGCGACTTTACGTTCAAAGTAAGCCCAAGTAACCACAATAAGCGACTACCCTGATAGCAAACGGATTCCGGACCGGATCCGTTCCGGATCTACCGTAGGATCCGAAACGGATGCTTAAAACGGATCCGGATCGGAGTCCACTTGCACACCGGATCGGATCCGATTCGGATCCGGATCACAGATCCAGATCGGATATGGCCCGGACCCTATCCGGATCCACTCATTAAAGAGGGTTTTTGGGTACATCCGGCCCGGATCCGTTTTGGACCCGTTCATGGAACGCTTCATCCGGCCCGGATCCGTTTTGGACCCGTTCATGGAACGCTTCATCCGGCCCAGATCCGTTTATGTTACTCATATCGGAGGTGGACTAATTTGGTCCAGAACCTTTATTTATCATGAATTGAGAGAAGTAGCTAAAAACTTGTATACCAGCTCCAACAAGACTCCATACATCTAACCAGTTTAACATTGAACACATGAAAATAATTTATTGTGAAGCTGCAAAATACCTAAAATTGGGTTCTGAGTAAATTTACAGTTTTGAGGCTGCACAATGGCGCAGTTGGTAGTACTGTTGCAGGTGTTAAAAATCCCAGCCAGGGGTCTTTCTGCATGTGTTTGTATGTTCTCCGTGTACATGCATGGGTTCTCTAGGTACTTCATCTCGTCTGTTATCCACAAACTATGCTGTACTGTTCTCCCTACTCTATACCAGGACAAAACGAAGCCCCTTTTTTCATTTATCAAGACTTTAAAGTTTTCACTTTTTAACCCAGGAAAGTTAGTTAACAGAACTCAAAAATTTAAGTACAAGATGAGACATTTTTAAAGGTAACAAAAATCAAATTTTATTAGTTTGTTGCCCTTGATCTAAGTACAGAATACATGTACGGTACTCAGAACTGTTGACTTTGTATTAATCAAAGCACATGAAACAAAACTTACAAAAAATCTGAAGCAGCTGATAATGTTTACCGGTAAATACATCAAGTAGAACAAACTTGAAATGACTACACTATTAAAATAAATAGGGTGGTTAAACTTAAAAACTTGAGTTCAAAAGCTGCCTTAAAAACAAGTTAACGCAACTTCAAATAATGTTTTTTTTTTCCAACT
This sequence comes from Garcialebias charrua, assembly GCA_038048925.1. Taxonomy (NCBI): domain Eukaryota; kingdom Metazoa; phylum Chordata; class Actinopteri; order Cyprinodontiformes; family Rivulidae; genus Garcialebias; species Garcialebias charrua. The sequence continues at coordinate 17,575 of JBBPBX010060325.1, forward strand.
TAGGATGGCAAGCTAGAAAAGTAGCCCAATTTATGATAAGTCATTGTTTAAATATGATACCATAAGTTGAAATGACTAACTATAGAACGTTATTCATTCTCCAAAAATTGAGTACCGGTACTCTTGTCTATTAAAATTACAATCATTTTCTATTTGAACTCAAATAACTAAGTTATACCCTTGTTTAATTAATGTTTACCGGTACTTGTTGTATGAACTTCATACTCTGAGTTTAAACAACTTGCAAAGTTACATTATCCATTCATAAAAACTTGTTTTCATTTGTTTAAGTAACAAACAATTACTGTATACCCGGTATATACTTTCAACTCTCATGTTAAAGTTAAACTGACATACCAATTCCCTTTTTGAGTTCATTTAACTCTAAGATTTTAAGGCAGCAATTGAACTTAAAATAGCAATTTAAGTAAACTAACATTTCCAAATATTGTTCCCCGTCTCCACTAAGAATGCCAAGTTCACCATTTTCCTAAAAATAATTACAACAAATACGCTTCCATTTTCAAATATGAAACATTTGTTTTTATCTTTCTCTATCAAATACAGATGAGACCAGCCTTAAATCAAGTGTAATAGAAAACATTTGTCCAAGACAAGCAGAAGTGTTGACATTTATTGGAGGACCAAAACTGACAAATAAAAACAGAAATACCATATGTATATACATATATATACATATACATACATACATACATATACATATACATACATACATATACATACATACATGCATATATACACATATATACATGCATATATACACATATATACATGCATATATACACATATATACATGCATATTGTCAAAATATGCAGGACTTTTGGGTTGAAAACAGACTTATACTGCTGCAAAGATCTTTACAACACATATACACACACATGGTAAGTTGCCTTTGGCACAGGGCTGAGAGCAGGGTGTAATAACACACCGTCAGTAACCCTAGATTAGTTTAATTTATATGGCATTTTAAACTCATATGTTTTTATTTTTAGGCTTTGATTAAATTAATAGATGCAGAGCACTAGACAGATCAACACAGAGTCTCTCACTCAGGCCTGCGCGTGCACAGCACCTGTGAGAAGACACCGTAGTCTAAATAAAGTGGATAAACGCACGCAAATACACATGTATAAGGCCCCCAAAATCACGCTTACACTTGCTTCCCAGGCACAGTCTTACGGTCTCATACTCAGACGACCAGTCTGCTAGACAGAGGTGAATTGAAGAGAAATTCAATTGATTCAACCAATCATGGTAAGAAGTTTAATTTTTCTTTAAGCAAAAGTTATAATTTCTGTAATTTGTTATGGAGAATAGTTAAATTGCTTTTATAGTAATTTCTATATAAATCAGAATGTGCTAAGCAGTGGTTTCCTAGGGAAGAAATGATTTAAGCTCTTTTTAAGTAGAAAAATGTTATCTCTTTGATTATTGTGGGTTCTTATGCAAAAATGATTCAAGCTTTTTGGTGGTCTTTTTGTGCTGATTGCTGTGAGTTGCTGAAGAAAAAGTGTTTAAACTCCTTGTTGGTAAAGAAAGGAACATGCATACCTGTTTCAAACAAATTAGAAAGTTTCTGGGTTGTGAGAAAGTGTTGATTCATTGAATTGAGAGGAAAAAGTGTTTTTCATGAAAAGAAACTGCAGGTTTCACTCACTCACACACCAGGTAATAGCAGGCTTATTTCCTCATAAGGAGCTAGCTGAACATGTAGTATCTGACTTTTTTTTATGCCTTGCATGCATCTTATAGTAACTTATCTTTGTGTGGTTATTTTCTGACGGCTCTGTGGTTGTTAGTTAGCAGTGACCCACTAAAGCACAAGCCAGCACCTCTACACAAACTCCACAGACAGAGCAAAATAAGTTCTTATCAGAACAAGTCTGCTTATTTTCACAGCTGCAAAGGAGTGAAGCTGTAGCTGAGTTTTGGAGTATTTTAAAGTATTTAAATCTCATACAGAACTGATCAAACACATGAATATAATCTTTGAATAGGCAATTTTTGGGCCATGCTGCAGCAGCCAGACGAGCGCACACACACACATGCACATGCGAAGGCCTCAGAGGGCTTTCGCCAGATAAGGAAGGTGCAGCTCCCACACACACCTACACATATTCCAAAGGTCTGAGCACAACACTTGTTACAGACTGAGCAGAGGCCTTTAATCGGAACAAGAAATGAATACTGTTTCACACAGCAGCAGAAGCTGAAGGATTGTTAAAGAATCCATGCTGGAACGTTCGGAGGCAGGGCGTTGTTGCAGACAGCTGAGGCTTCTTGTCGGGATATGGGCTTGCACACAGAGAAGGCACACAGGGAGTTATAATGATAATAAACATGCACTCAAGCAGGTCTCTCTGAGCAGAAATTGGTCAGAGGAGATAAAGGTGCACACTTTTACAACTCAGAGGAAGAGCTGCAGGAGAGTTTTGCAACAGAGAAAGTCTTAAAATGCCTTTATGAAACAAAGTGAAGAAATATATTAATCTCTTGTGAAAATTGTATGTTCCATGTTATTTTATGTTTTCCTTTTATGGTTCACAGCAAACTTAAAGAGTTTTCCACTGCTGGGTATTGAAAAATAGTTTTAAATATTACATAGCACGTTGAAAGAGTGTTTTTTCCACAGTTTGAGTAAATTTAGGTAAAAGTTGAGGATCTGGGTGAATGTTGAAAACTTGTTCTGACTGAAAAAATTGGAACTTTGCCAGATTACAGATGGCATTAGGTCATTCTCTGCTGAGGGAGGGTAACAGCTGAAGGAGACATTATGTCACCAGTCCGGTGAAGGCTGAGAAAGTTACCTCATTACTGACCAATGAAAAAACAGGAAAATGACATGGTTGTCTAGAATAGTGGGGGTCAAACCCTTTTCTTGACTATAAATAAGGCTGTCTGAGAGAAGAAATTTTGCTGAGTTTTTTGACCCCTGAAGAATTCTTGTGGATTATAACTGAACTCTCTGAAAGCTGAAAAGAAGATTGGATTATCTGAAAAAGGGTTTTTCTTTTTGCGCAACAAGGAATGCTTTTTTGTCTCTCAGCCCGGATATTTCCAATTTCTTCACAATTTGGACTGGCTTCAGAGATGGAATAATTTTCCTATTCTTTTGGAAATCCCTTGTGGCACTTTCTGACAAGAAAAAGGTAGGATAAACTTCCCAGTTCTATCCACAAACTAAATTTATATTAAAATTAAATTATCATGACAGCAAAAAGCCACTTCTGCAAGAAAACGAAAAATCAGTTACAGAGATTCCTCTGTTGATGAAAGATTAAAGTAAGTTTGGCAGAACCGAGCACTGACGGCCTGCTGCTAGGCTGTTATGTTAGTGGAACACAGTGTACTTTTTATCTCCGCTCTGCTGTTGGGGAATTCCCGTCAGCTCGACTGAGCAATGATGGATTAAAAGACGCTCTTTTGTGGAATACTATTTTTCCTGATCTGGAAATATTTTTGTGGAACAAAACAACATTTCTGGATAAGATTCAACATTAATTATGGAATACAACTGGTTGAAGATGCTGAAGTCATGAGGAATTAGTTGAATTTGCTGGATACTTTAAGAAGATTGGTTTGATTCAAAAAGAGTTTACTCCAGGACGAAAGAAGTGTTTTTGCGGCATTGGAATCTGCTCTGACGGGTCCTGGCTTATCAGCTTGTTAAAGCTAAGGGAACACCGCTTCTGACGCCCTGGTTGTCAGTACCACGGAGCAGATGTTGGAAAAGCTCGAAGAATTATATTGTGGAAAGAAGACTTGGATTAATGCCTGCATTCGGAGAGCTGATTGATTTTAAATCTGGAAAAGTTTAAAGAGAAGTTTTGTGCGTCGAGAGATCAGACTGCAGCAAGCTGAATGTTTGGAAAACAATCTTTGATGG
>JBBPBX010060326.1:0-10761 GCA_038048925.1 Garcialebias charrua
TGGAATAAACTTCTGAATAACAAGGCAAGGCTGTCCAAACGGAGTTCAAGTTTATAAGATTTAATGTATCTTGCAAGATAGAGAACAGAAATGGTACAGGCACGAAGCTGTCTGGCTCTGCTCTGCTCAGACAGTAACACAGCATGGATTAAGAACCCTCGTACAGTTGGGGGTGGTACCATAGGTGGAACCGGGAGGTGTTTATCACCAGGTGGAAACTTTTGATAACACATGAGTACTCAGCAGATGGAAAATGAGCATTCAGCACTTCTTACAGCGTTTTCAGACTAACACGAGCAGGTCACTGTTTGTTTAGCAGATAAACTGAGGAACATGACGTTAAAACTTAAGGAACAGGTGGTTGGTTTCACACAGATGGTCACAAAATGTGGTTGGTTTCACACAGGCATTTTGGAGTGCATGTTTCTGAACATGATGTGAGAAGTTTAACACATAAGTTTAATTATGAGTTTAATGCCTGAGAATGTATGATTTACTTTACAAGTGTCTGAGTCTGATTTTCTTGCTGCGGCCCAACGATGATCTCTCCTATGCAGGAGGTCAGCTAGTTCAGGAGTAAACCAGAGGCTGTCATTGCCATTTATCCTGAACTACCGGAAAGGAGTGTGTTTGTTTACAAAGTAAATGAAACTATTATGAAAATAGTTCCAAGCGGTGTTCACATCGTTGATTAATAGAATACGTTGCCAGTCAAAGTGGGATAGATCCCAAAGGAATGACTGTTCACAGAAACGTTTCAAATCGCTTTTTTGAATTATTCTGGGCTTAGCAGGTGGAAGTTTAGTAGATCTAAGAGCTGCTATTATGGAATGATCACTCAAAATGTTAGCAAATACACCTGTACCAGGAAATTTGTAAAAAAAACAGATCTAAGGTGGAAGATTTTTCGGGACATTTTTTGTTTGGTCTGGTGGGAGAATCAATAAGTTGTGTTAGATTGAGAGATAGGCAACATTCCTTGAATTTATCACAGAGGGGGGTCGACTTATTCCAATCAATGTTGAAATCTCCTGCCATAACAATCTCATTGTGTTTTAAATTTCCTATGAATTCAGTCAGGGAGGACAGAGCTTCAGGTGTTGCGGAGGGGGGACGATAACAACCTACAACAGTTATGATCTGACCTCCTTTCAAACTGATGTTCACAGCTAAAGCCTCAAACTGGTTTGCGATTGTTTTTTTAGACGCAATCCTGGCAGCCAAAGAGTCTCTGATAGAAATAGCGTAAATAGCGTGTAAACCAATCTGCAGTACGCCTTCAAATCCCCTTATCTATGAGGATACACCCCACATTCCACGTTTCTCAGATCAAGCCAGTCTCCTAAAGCCCCTTGTGCCCACTCTTCGACCTCCCTCCTCTCGCCCGACTGATCGACAACCACCCGGCCTTCACTGTCAGGACCATTTTGGACGTTCAACGCTGAGGCCGGGGATTTCAATATCTGGTTGATTGGGAGGGTTATGGACCTGAGGAGAGGTCATGGATTCCCCGCTCGTTTATCCTGGACCCCAGCCTCATTACCACCTTCTTCAAAGCCCACCCGGAGAAGCGCCACAGGTCGCCCGGAGGCGATTCTTGAGGGGGGGTACTGTAGGAGTCCCACTGTCTACAGCCCTCACCAAGATAGCCGCTAATTGACACCAGCTGACGGTCATCCATCTAATGAGGAACACCTCTACTTAAGGCTGCAGTCCAGTGAGATCCAACGCTGGAGCATTGTGCCTCAATCGGTTTTTATGTCATCAGCCAGAATGTGTGTACCTGCTAAAGTACTTACCTTGTGATCTTGTTCCCACAGTTTCCTGTGAATCCTTGGATCTTGTTCTCTGTCTACCAGTTCTGGCTTGTTGCCACTCGCTTGCCAGTCCTCCATATTCCTACCAGTGCCTGTTGGTCTTGCCTGTCGTCGGTCTGGATTTCCCTTCTACTCTGGAGTCCTGAAGTCCTTCCGGAACTTCGTCCCAACATTCCTCTGTAAGAGAAACAACAAAACATCAGTTTTGATTAATCTATACTACTAGAAGGATCCTGACACTGTTCTCTCTTTCAGGCGCTCCAGAAACCCCAAGTGTACCATTTCACCATGTAAATAATAAACACTGTTATTAATTTTATATCCGAGTTTTCGCTTCTGTTCTGGTCTCGTACCACTCTGGGTTCAGTCGGTCATTGCACACAGTTCCTCGTCTCATCTAAAACACCCCCTTTTAGGTTGCAGAAGATCTACCTTGTTTTCAAAAGAGTGGACATTGACCAGGAACAGAGATAAAATAGGCGATCTGTTAGCATTAGCCTTTAGTCTCATCATCATCATCATCAGCTTTATTTATAAAGCGCTTTAACACAGCCACAGCTGTCACCGCTGACCCCCCTCCCATTGGCCTTGCCTCACACTCACTCCTTTCTGTTATGTTTTTGCCCCTTCTGTCCACAATCCTGCCTATAGTTTTAATTTTTCAGCCCAGTAATGCCTGTCACCCTTCCTCAGCTCTTGTCTCCCTACACCATGCCTCCTCTGCCTACAATCAGCCCTCATCTTGTTCACCTGTACACCACTCCTTATGTCATGTTTCTTCCCGTCCTGCCTTCTTGCTTTTTATTCCTCTGCCCTCCTGACTTTGCTTCTGCTGTGTGATTTTGTTTCTTGTACTTGGTCAATGTTGTGCTTTCTCTCTGTTGTCACTTTTCACTCACTCCTCAGTCTGCCTCTCCAGCCTTTCACTTTTTCACTCACTCCTCAGTCTGCCTCTCCAGCCTTTAACCATTCACGCCTGTCCCTTATCAGTTACCTGTCCAGCTGCACTCTTTATCCACTCTTCCTCTGCTGTATTTAAACTCCTGCCATCCACCTCCAAACTGTCCGGTTATTGTTCTGTTTTGTTCTGTTATCACATACATCACGGTCCTTCTCTGTTCCTGTCCTGAAGATCTGTCCAAGTTTATACCTGTCCTGTTTTGCCTGATATAATTTGTAAGTTTTGCTGCCTCGTCAGCCTTTTGTTTTGTTGTTTAAAAATAAATTATTTTTATTTTTAAAACTTCTGCCTCATTCACCTACCTGCGTATGGGTTCAAAACCTAAAGATCGTGACAACAGCTGAAACAAAGTGCTGAACATCAGTTAAAAACAAGACAAAAGAGAGCATAAAAACAGAGCTACAAAACTAAGCACACGGTGAACTAAAAGCTCAACTTAAAACACAATAAAATGACAAGTTAAACAAACAAAATTAATACCAATAAAAATGAAGTAAAATCGTCTCAGTTGGGTTGAAGGCCAATGAGTAGAGATGAGTTTTCAGATGGGTTTTAAAAATGGACAGAGAGGGGGCCTGTCGAATGTGCAAAGGCAGAGTGTTCCATAACTTAGGGGCACTAACAGAGAAGGCCCTGTCTCCTCGAAGCTTCCTCTTACTCTTTGGAATGACCAGGAGCAGATGGTCGGCAGACCTGAGTGACCGGGGTGGAGTGTAAGGGTGTTGAAGCTCTGTCAAATAATGGGGGGAGGGGGGGGCAAGGCTGTTTAAAACCTTAAAAACAAACAACATAATTTTAAAATGAACTCTAAAATCCACGGGCAACCAGTGGAGAGAAGCCAGGACAGGTTTAATGTGCTCTCTTTTGCGTGTTCCAGTTAAAAGACGTGTAGCAAAATTTTGCACCAGCTACAGACGTGCAAGTGAGGACTGGCTGACTCCAAAATTGAATTACAGTAATCCAGCCGTGGTGAAATGAATGTATGGATTACTGTTTCGTACTGTTGCCATGACAGAATAGGTTTTACCTTTGCCAATTTTCTCAAATGATAAAAAAACAGACTTTACTATGGCCCTCATTTGACTCTCGAGTTTAAAATCACTGTCCATCTTAAAACTAAGATTTGTAACTGTAGATTTTACGTACATTGTCAGAGGGTCTAAGTCAACTGGAGGGCTCGAACAAGCTCCACTATAGGTCCAAAAACAAGTGCCTGAGTCTTTTTTTCATTAAAATGCAGGAAGTTTAGGGCCATCCAAGCTTTAAGATCCTTGAGACACGATAAAAGAGGTTTAATGGACCAGGCATCAACTCGCCTCAAAGGCACATAGATTTGGCAATCATCAGTGTAGCAGTGAATACTTGCTAATACTCCACCTTGTTTTCCTCTTTTCTGTGCTTAAAGGTAGCACTTCCTTTTCCACTTAGAATCAGAATTGGCTTTATTGTCATTGCATTGGTTTTCTTCTTCCCGCTCTGGATGAGTCAGCAGCTTTTTTCTTTCGCTCCTTCCCTGCCCAACCTTCCTCACCCTGGATGGCTTCTTGTCTTGTCTGCAGCTCCTCAGGAAAGCACCTCTCGAATGCAAATAGAGATGGATCTGGTTTCATGGGCGATCAATTCTATTGACAATATTTTTTCTACAAAAAGGCAGGGCCCGTGGGAGCCAGCCTGTTCCACGCAGACTCACCCGGCAGGATATGTCATGCATTCCTAGGGCAAATGGAAGATGGTGTGTATCTCTGTGCTTTCTGTGGAGGACGTCGAGGATGTGTATATAATTTGATTTATGATAGCAGGCGCTCTGCTTTTTGCCGTCTGTGGAGCACTGTTCTATCAGAAACTGAGGAAGACTTCAACAGTGATTAATGCCTTGTCGAAGCTCCCGAGTCAAAGTGAAAGTCTGATCCACGCCGTGACCTCCATAAATCAGCTGATTTATGAGCTGAACCGGAAGGTGGACACGATCTCTGAGGATCGCAGACCACCCGCATGGCTCAGGACTCTTGGACGCTATACCCCTCAACATCTGGAGGAGGGGTCATAGCTTGGATCTGTGAGAAGTTCCCAAATTGGATCATATTTGGATCAGAGTCGCCCAGCAGGACTCAAGGCTACTGAAATTACATTGTGTGCCTGAAGTGAAAAATATTTATGTTATCTCTATCTGACTTCCCAAAACAGCCTTGGAAAGGCTGGATATCAAATTTCTCCTGAGACGTGTTACTGAGGACACCAGCTGCAACTAACTATCGCTACCCCCCCCACCCCCGAGAACTTTCTGTGAGCGTTATCGGAGGCCGGCTGAGAACATCTTCAGAACTGTTGCTATCTGAAAATGGCTCATGGACAAAATCTCACTGCCTCGACCTCAAAATGCATATGTGATTTGTCCTAAATATGCTTTCTGGTAGAGTTTTTTGATTTCTCATATGGTGTCTAAACAGGCAAGATGTGAAAGATCTTTTTTGTAATACCACAACTATCCTCATGTTATCTTCCTTTTTTTCTTATCTAAGATTGTGGCGGCGCGGTTTAATTACTGCTACGGTTTTGTGCACTCGTCCCATCTTAAGACGGATGTGCGTAATCAATCACGTTGTATTGTGCAATGGCAATGTCAATAAAGATATATTCTATTCTATTCTATTGCACAGTTAAGTATAGCAAAATTATGCTTCGTACAGCCATCCAAATGATGGATGGAAGTGTACAGGGGCTGCAGCTTCTAAGAAGTGCTACCCTTCTTGCTTAGATAAGAAAAAGGGAAGAAAAACATACGGAGCGAGGTATAAAAAAAAGATCTCTCACACCGTGTCCTAGACAGGGCATGGTTTGAGGCATCAAAAAAATCTACCACAGTAAAGCAAGATAAATAGACATATTACATATGCATGTGGAGTAGGTAGGAGGTGGGTGGTCCCAGCATGGCCGCCAATTGAGTGACACAGCCCTTGGTTCCTTCACATCTCCCATAGGTTGCTGTGCCAGGAGAGGTGAGGGAGGCCAGTGGAGGCATAGTGTTTAGGGAGGGTTGTAGCATAGCACAGTCCAGAGCCCCCTAGCCATAGTCCTGTAAGAGGTGTTTGTTTATCAGTCAGATCGGTTGAGCTCTGTCACAGATTCATGACCTTGGGGAAGGAAGGGAGGGGGAGGGGATGGGGAAGGAGCACCGTTGGTTCCATAACAACCATGGAGAAATATGAGATAGTCTGCCTTCCAAGGCCAGGCCCAGATTCAGGTATCAACACTGGTTTTGGGTCAGGCTGAACTTGTAAATTTCTGTGTTTGCCTTACAGTCTCACTAGTATATTTTCTCATGGTGACTCCAAAAAGCTGAATTTGATTACTTACGCCAAGTGGAGCTTACAACTTCTCCAAGATTTATTCCTTCCAAACATTCATGGACACTGCCAGAAAGTTCCACAGTCCTGATAAGGATAAGCCTGCTCAGCTACACAACCACATACATCACCACAAAAAAAAAAACACACACAAAAAAAACATATAGTTTGCACATAGTCTTGAGTGTTGCCAAGCTTGGCACATTCTTCACATTCCAGGCAGCTTAAACAGCTGCTGATATTTCCAAATTTGTAGACAATCCACATTTCCACTAACTCCAAACAGTAAAATCCATTTATCATAGATCCAATTATGTTTCTGTCAAGGTAAGAGGGTCCTTCTTCCCCCTTACTACCTGTGTGCGCTGTTCCCTCTACACTGATGTCCATAGTAGCTGCAATCTGCCAAGTGTAGCTTTCAGATTGTGGTCCATTGCTGCCATTTGTGAAGCCAAACCTTCTCTTACGCTAATAAGTTTGGTTCAGCTATAATTTACATACTTAAAGTGTGCTAAATTGGGCTCAGAGCTGATGTGAGAGGAAAGAAAACTGAAAGTTATGCACCATAACTCATGTTCCTTGAAGGAAGGAAACGAGGTGGAACACATTGACTATGGGAATTGCGCCGCCGCACGGTTCACCTGAAGTAATACAATCACACCTTTTCTAAAGGCAAGTGGGTGTCAGCATCAGCAATGAGGCCCTGCCCTCTTTACATAAAAGGGGCTGACGCCCCACCTACATCCTCCAAGTGCACTTCACCGAGCTTGGGCATTGAAAGGTCAAACATGTGTTGCACCTCGTTCCCTTCCTTCAGGGAACATGAGTTATGGTGCATAACTTTCAGTTCCCTTATCAGTCAGTACACTCTGTGTAACACATTGACTATGGGAACGTAATTCAATCACGCCCTGGAAATGCTCTGGAAATGCATGCTTGTGAGAACTTATGCCTTAGACTACAGGCGCTAGCTGTTCTTACTCTGTGGTAGAGAGAACAGCCTGAGTTACGTCATATGCTGTGACATCCAAACTGTAGTGTTTTACAAACGTGTTTGTTGATGCCCAGTGAGCAGCTGCACATATATCTGCTACTGGTACACCTCTGAATAAGGCCCAGGAAGTGGCTAGGCCGCTGGTTGAGTGAGCATGTACCCCAGAGGGCACCTGCTGACCTTTGAGAGTCAGAGTCAGAGTCAGAGAGAATTTATTGTCATTTGCACCGCATGTAGTACATGTGTTGAAAACGAGATTATGTACACAGGGTCCCAGTTACATCCAACAACAAATGCAAGAGAAAAACAATAATAACATCTAGGATTAACTAAGAGAGACATCAGCTAGTAATACACTAAGCCCTAATGTAGTAGAAAAACATCATTATAAACAGCAGCACGAACATGAGCAGATGGTCACAGATGAACGCAGATAGTCACAGATGAACGCAGCAACAAGAAACAGATCAGTATCAGCATGATGTGACATTTTGCAGTGTTTATTCTTATTATTTATTTATTCATGAGTCTGACAGCCTCAGGGTAGAAGCTGTTCCTCAGTCTAGTGGTTCTACATTTGATGCTCCTCAACCTCCGTCCCGAGGGGAGTGGTGCAAAGAGTGAGTGTGCTGGGTGAGTGAGGTCTTTCATGATGCAGGTGGCTCTTTTTCTGCATCTGGAGGTGTAGATGTCTGTGATGGTGGGGAGACTGACTCCCACAGACTTCTGTGCAGCCTTTGCTGCTGTATGCCCTCTTAATGGCCTCAGTCACCCAGTGTGAGAGGCGCTGTTTTAACAGGGCTCTGCCAGCAGCAAGAGTAGCAAAACACACAAACAATTGGTTTGTTTTGTGCCAACTGAGAGTTCTCTCCATGTACGCTCAGGGCCCTAACAGGGCAGAGCGTGTTCAGCCACCTCTGTTCTTCAGTTAGAACAGGGGGAGGAGGAAAACTTGACAGCTCAAAGTCCAGACTTCTGGGATTTAAAGTTGGTACTTTTGGAACATATGCTGGGTTTGGACGCAAGGTGACCTTTGACCTGTCTGGGGCAAACTTGGAACACATTGGATACACAGATAATGCGTGGAGGTCACCCACGCGTTTTGCTGAGCACAGAGCTCTAAGAGCAATGCAGTTTTATAAGATAACAAATCTATCTTAATGCTGCTAAGAGGCTCAAATGGAGGCTCACACAAAGCATCCAGGACTAACTGTAGATCCCACTGGGGGGCCAAAGTCCTACTCAGAGGTTTCTTCCTTAGTACGCCCTTCATGAATCATATCATGAGAGGGTGGGCACCAGGTGATTTACCTCCCCAGACCCCGTGGCATGCTAAGATGGCTGACAAAAATACCTTAATGGTGGAAAAAGAGCGGCCCTTCTCCAGCAGGTCCTATAGGAAGGCGAGGAGCTGGACTAAGTCACAGGAATATGAAATAATATTCCTCTCTAGACACCAGGCCTCAAAAACACGCCACTTGCGAGCGTAGAGAGTCTGAATAGACTATGCTCTCGCTCCCTGTATTGTGTTTACCACATTACTAGGCAGTCCTGAGGCCATTAGCCGGTACCTTTCAGCGACCAGGCCCAGAGCTTCCACCGTTCTGACCGTGGATGTAGGATCTGCCAGTGGGCCTGGGTCAGTAGGTCCCTGTGGAGGGGCAGCTGACATGGTGCCCCCTCCAGCAGTGAAATCATCTATGGGAACCATGCTTTCTGCGGCCACCTGGAGGCTATCAGTATTAGCGAGAGAGCCCCCGGCGTACATGTTCCAGCATTACCTGAATCAAGGGAACAGGTGGAAACACATAATACAACCTCTCCGCTGGCTAGCTGTACATCAGGGCATCTGTCCCCAGCGGTGTATCTGTCTCCGTTATCGAGTGATACAGGGGGCAGTGCGTGTTGTAGCTGCAAGCGAACAGATCTGCGTCGGCTTTCCCGTATCGTGCCCAGACCTGGTCCACGATACGTGGAGGAGGGGCCCTCTTGAGAGGGCATCTGCCCCGTGATTCAGCTCGCCCCGGACGTGGGTCTCCCTCAGCGATAAGATCCGGGAGCTGCACCACGTGAGTAGTTTCTGTGTCAACCTGAGGAGAGGCTGGGACCTTGTCCCGCCTTCCCTGTTGATGTAGGACACTTTCGTCCTGTTGTCTGATTTCATCAGGACATGTTGTTGTGCAACCAGCCCCTTCCTGTAAAAGTTTTTCAGAGACAACAACACTGCTCTGAGTTCCAGGAAATTTATGTGGAGCTTGGCCTCCTGCTGTTTCCAGACCCCTTGGGCGTACTGGTTTCTGCAGAGACCTCCCCATCCAGTTTTTGATTCGTCCGTTGTGACCAGAACTCGTGACAACACTCTTCCTAGCGTGACGCCTTTGTTGAACACTGTGGGGGCCTTCCATGGCTCCAGAGCTTTCATGTACACTGGGCCAATCAGTATCCCCCTCGTGTGTCGAGTGGGGGCAGGTTGCATTTGTTTGTTGATCCATATCTGTAGAGGGCACATTCTTAAATAAGGCCCGAGGCACGCAGACAATAGTTGCTTCCAACAGGCCCAAGAGATGCTGGCACAGCTTGAGAGACACCCTCTGGCCTAGCTGAAAATGTGCTAGGCAGAGGTGGAGGGATGAAACCCGTGCCTCTGAGAGCCTTGCCCTGTACAACATGAACATGAAGACACTGACCACAACTGGAGACAACTCAATCTGCTCAGGAGAACGTTTACAGCAGGGTTTGGTCAAAACATTGTGTGTTCCGGGAGCGGAAGCGGGCACACCTGGCTGCCGTTGCTCCTTGTACTTTTTTCTTGTTACTTTCTGCTGTTTTTTCGCTGACCCTTGTTGGGCATTTCTACCTTTCTGTGATTAAGAGATAGAGCACCTGTCTTGTCTGACTACGCTGTGGTTCTGCCGACGTTGCACGTTGCCGGTCAAAGCAGATGGCTGCTTGTCCTGAGCCTGGTTCTGCTAGAGGTTTCTTCCTTCTAAAAGGGAGCTTTTCCTTTCCACTGATGCCATTGTGCTTGCTCAGGATGGGAGACTATAGCGAGGCCAAGATTTGACTTGTTTGCTGGATTCTTTAGATAGAAAACTTTACTAGTCTAACCGGAATTTTGAGCTGTCAACCTCCCGTTAACTCCAGCACAAATTTTGTTTGGAGAACCACGTAGCTGCATTTATTGTTTGCTTACCTGCCACCTCTGTCAACCTCATGTGTCCTCTGGACTGTTCTGGATTTTCTCCTGTGCTCCTCTTCAAGGTAATGCTCGTTCAAGTTACCTCTCACTACTTCTTGTATATTTTTTCGGAGCCGTGGGTCTGCTGTTAGCAGCTAGCTCTGTGCTAGCTTCCACCGGCTCGTCGATGTTGACATACTCTGCTTCACAGTTGTTGAACTTAACAACTGTTCCATTCCTCCTTCTGTTTCCACCATCAAACAACTGGGACTTCTGCGTAGACCTCGTTACATCCATAGAAGCTCTCAGAAGAAAACCGTTTATTCTCAGCTAGCTAGGTCGGACTCGATACTTTTTCTTTGGGCCACGTGCCGTGTCGCACTGCGTCTGTAGTCTCTTGTAGTCCACAGCACACGAAGTGGCAAGGGAAACGTGGAGTGGATATATATATTATTTATTTTACTCTT
>JBBPBX010060327.1:5447-21482 GCA_038048925.1 Garcialebias charrua
ACTACATGAACTGTTTTTATTGCAACTACATGAAATGTGTTTATGGCAACTACATAAAATGTGTTTAGGGCAACTACATGAAATGTGTTTATGGCAACTACATGAAATGTGTTATGGCAACAATTTGAAATGTGTTCAAGGCAACTACATGAACTCTGTTATGGCAACTACATGAAATGTGTTAATGCAACTCCATGAAATGTGTTCATGGCAACTACATGAAATGTGTTCACGGCAACTACATAAAATGTGTTTATGGCAACTGCATGAAATGTGTTTATGGCAACTACATGAAATGTGTTTATGGCAACTACATGAAATATGTATATGGCAACAACATGAAATATGTTTATGGTACCTATATTAAATGTGTTTATGGAAACTACATAAAATGTGTTTGTGGCAACTACATGAAATGTGTTTATGGCAACTACATAAAATGTGTTTATGGCAACTACATGAAATGTGTTTATGGTAACTACATGAAATGTGTTTATGGTAAATACATGAAATGTGTTTAGGGCAACTACATAAATGTGTTTAGGGCAACTACATGAAATATGTTTATGGCAATTACATAAAATGTGTTTATGGCAACTACATGAAATGTGTTTATGGTAACTACATGAAATGTGTTAATGGCAACTACATGAACTGTTTTTATGGAACCTACATCAAATGTGTTTATGGCAACTACATGAAATGTGTTCATGGCAACTACATAAAATGTGTTTATGGCAACAACATGAAATGTGTTTATGGTACCTACATTAAATGTGTTTATGGAAACTACATGGGGCGGCCGTGGCGTGGTGATAATGGCAGTCGTCCCCCGATCGGAAGGTTGGCGGTTCAAATCCTGGTTCTCCACACCATGTGTCGTTGTGTCCTTGGGCAAGACACTTAACCCAGAGTTGCTCCCGGTAGGACTAGAAAGCACCTTGCATGGTAGTCTGCCGCTACCGGTGTATGAATGTGTGTAGCATTCAATGTGTGTAGCACTTTGACATTTTCACTAATGAAAAGTGCGTTATAAATTGAATTGGTAGTCTGCCGCTACCGGTGTATGAATGTGTGTAGCATTCAATGTGTGTAGCACTTTGACATTTTCACTAATGAAAAGTGCGTTATAAATTGAATTCACTATTATTATTACATGAAATGTTGGGGCAACTACATGAAATGTGTTTATGACAACTACTGAAAATATGTTTAAGGCAACTACATGAAACGTGTTTATGGCAACTACATGAAATGTGTTTATGGCAACTACATGAAATGTGTTTATGGTAACTACATGAAATGTGTTTATGGCAACTACATGAAACGTGTTTATTGAACCTACAAAAAAGTGTTTATGGCAACTACATGAAATTTGTTTATGGCAACTACATGAAATGTGTTCATGGCAACAACATGAAATGTGTTTATGGTACCTACATTAAATGTGTTCATGGCAACTACGTGAAACGTGTTTATGGCAACTACATAAAATTTGTTTAAGGCAACTCCATGAAATGTGTTAATGGCAACTACATGAAATGTGTTTATGACAACTACATGAAATGTGATTATGGCAACTACATGAAATGTGTTTATGGCAACAACTTGAAATGTGTTTATGGCAACTACATGAAATGTGTTTATGACAACTACATGAAATGTGTTTATGACAACTACATAAAATGTGTTTATGGCAACTACATGAAATGTGTTTATGGCAACTACATGAAACCTGTTTATGGCAACTACATGAAATGTGTTTATGGCAACTACATGAAATGTGGGGCAGAGATGGTGTAGAGGCAGTGCAACCAGCTCAGGACTGGAAAGTCCCGGGTTCGATCCCCGGTCTCTGCATACCTCGTTGTGTCCTTGGGTAATAAACTTAACCCCAAGTTTCTCCCGGTAGGACTGGCAACGCTTTACATGGCAGGCTTCCGCTACCAGTGTATGAATGTGTGTATGAATGGGTGGAAGGTTGGCAATGTGAAGTGATTTTGGGTCCCTCATACAAGGCTGGAAAGTGCTATATAAGTAAGCTCCATTTACAATTTTATGGCAACTACATGAAATGTGTTTATGGCAACTACATGAAACGTGTTTATGGAACCTACAATAAATGTGTTTATGGTAACTACATGAAATGTGTTTATGGTACCTACATTAAATGTGTTAATGAAAACTACATGAAATGTGTTTATGGCAACTACATGAAACATTTTATGGCAACTACATGAAATGTGTTTATGGCAACTACATGAAATGTGTTACGGCACCTACATGAAATGTGTTTATGGCAACTACATGAACTCTGTTATTGCAACTTCATGAAATGTGTTTATGGCAACTACAATAAATGTGTTTATGGCAAATACATGAAATATGTTTTTGGCAACTACATGATATGTGTTTATGGCAACTACATGAAATGTGTTCATGGCAACTACATGAAACCTGTTTATGCCAACTAAATGAAATGTGTTTATGGCAACTACATGAAATGTGGGGCAGAGATGGTGTAGAGGCAGTGCAGCTAGCTCAGGACTGGAAAGTCCAGGGTTCGATCCCCGGTCACTGCATACCTCGTTGTGTCCTTGGGTAATAAACTTAACCCCAAGTTTCTCCCGGTAGGACTGGCAACGCATTGCATGGCAGGCTTCCGCTACCAGTGTATGAATGTGTGTATGAATGGGTGGATGGCTGGTAGTGTGAAGTGATTTTGGGTCCGTCATAGGGGGCTGGAAAGCGCTATATAAGCAAGTTCCATTTACCATTTTATGGCAACTACATTAAATGTGTTCATGGCAACTACGTGAAACGTGTTTATGGCAACAACATAAAATGTGTTTAAGGCAACTCCATGAAATGTGTTAATGGCAACTACATAAAATGTGTTTATGGCAACTACATGAAATGTGTTTATGACAACTACATGAAATGTGTTCATGGCAACTACGTGAAACGTGTTTATGGCAACAACATAAAATGTGTTTAAGGCAACTCCATGAAATGTGTTAATGGCAACTACATAAAATGTGTTTATGGCAACTACATGAAATGTGTTTATGACAACTACATGAAATGTGTTTATGGCAACAACTTGAAATGTGTTAATGGCAACTACATGAAATGTGTTTAAGGAAACTCCATGAAATGTGTTAATGGCAACTACATGAAATGTGTTGATGACAACTACATAAGATGTGTTTATGGCAACTACATGAAATGTGTTTATGTCAACTACATGAAATGTGTTCATGGCAACTACGTGAAACGTGTTTATGGCAACAACATAAAATGTGTTTAAGGCAACTCCATGAAATGTTTAATGGCAACTACATGAAATGTTTAATGGCAACTACATGAAATGTGTTTATGGCAACTACATGAAATGTGTTTATGGCAACTACATGAATTTTTTGTGGAAACTACATGAAACATGTTCATTGCAACTACATGAAATTTGTTTATGGCAACTACATATAACTTGTTTATGGCAAGTACATGAAAAGTGTTTATTGCAACCACATGAAATGTGTTTATGGCAACTACATAAAATGTGTTCATGGCAACTACATGAAATGTGTTTATGGCAACAACATGAAATGTGTTAATGGCAACTACATGAAATATGCTTATAGCAACTGCATAAAACGTGTTTATGGCAACTACATGAAATATCTTTATGGCAAATGCATGAAACGTGTTTATGGCAACTACATGAACTGTTTTTATTGCAACTACATGAAATGTGTTTCTGGCAACTACATAAAATGTGTTTAGGGCAACTACATGAAATGTGTTATGGCAACAACTTGAAATGTGTTCAAGGCAACTACATGAACTCTGTTATGGCAACTACATGAAATGTGTTAATGCAACTCCATGAAATGTGTTCATGGCAACTACATGAAATGTGTTCATGGCAACTACATAAAACCTTTAGTTTATTTTAGTTATACTTTTTATACTCTTTTTTTAATACTAGTATGCAAAAACTCAGGACAGTATTATGTTCATTAAATGTTTAATGTTTTAGTTTTAGAGTTGGTGTAAATTTTCATACTCTTATTCCACTATGCAAAAAACTCAGGACAGTGTTAGTTTTACTATTTTATGCTTATGTCAATTATTATATGTTTTAGTGTTTCAATGTTTAGATGTTTACTGTTGCACCGAGGGACTGAGAGAAACGCAATTTCGGTCCTGTGTATGTCCTGTACAGTACATATTGCAGATCTGACAATAAAGTTGACTTTGACTTTGAAATGTGTTTATGGCAACTGCATGAAATGTGTTTATGGCAACTACATGAAATGTGTTTATGGCAACTACATGAAATATGTATATGGCAACAACATGAAATATGTTTATGGTACCTATATTAAATGTGTTTATGGAAACTACATAAAATGTGTTTGTGGCAACTACATGAAATGTGTTTATGGCAACTACATAAAATGTGTTTATGGCAACTACATGAAATGTGTTTATGGTAACTACATGAAATGTGTTTATGGTAAATACATGAAATGTGTTTAGGGCAACTACATAAATGTGTTTAGGGCAACTACATGAAATATGTTTATGGCAATTACATAAAATGTGTTTATGGCAACTACATGAAATGTGTTTATGGTAACTACATGAAATGTGTTAATGGCAACTACATGAACTGTTTTTATGGAACCTACATCAAATGTGTTTATGGCAACTACATGAAATGTGTTCATGGCAACTACATAAAATGTGTTTATGGCAACAACATGAAATGTGTTTATGGTACCTACATTAAATGTGTTTATGGAAACTACATGGGGCGGCCGTGGCGTGGTGGTAATGGCAGTCGTCCCCCGATCGGAAGGTTGGCGGTTCAAATCCTGGTTCTCCACACCATGTGTCGTTGTGTCCTTGGGCAAGACACTTAACCCAGAGTTGCTCCCGGTAGGACTAGAAAGCACCTTGCATGGTAGTCTGCTGCTACCGGTGTATGAATGTGTGTAGCATTCAATATGTGTAGCACTTTGACATTTTCACTAATGAAAAGTGCATTATAAATTGAATTCACTATTATTATTACATGAAATGTTGGGGCAACTACATGAAATGTGTTTATGACAACTACTGAAAATATGTTTAAGGCAACTACATGAAACGTGTTTATGGCAACTACATGAAATGTGTTTATGGCAACTACATGAAATGTGTTTATGGTAACTACATGTAATGTGTTTATGGCAACTACATGAAACGTGTTTATTGAACCTACAAAAAAGTGTTTATGGCAACTACATGAAATTTGTTTATGGCAACTACATGAAATGTGTTCATGGCAACAACATGAAATGTGTTTATGGTACCTACATTAAATGTGTTCATGGCAACTACGTGAAACGTGTTTATGGCAACTACATAAAATTTGTTTAAGGCAACTCCATGAAATGTGTTAATGGCAACTACATGAAATGTGTTTATGACAACTACATGAAATGTGATTATGGCAACTACATGAAATGTGTTTATGGCAACAACTTGAAATGTGTTCATGGCAACTACATGAAATGTGTTTAAGGCAACTCCATGAAATGTGTTAATGGCAACTACATGAAATGTGTTTATGACAACTACATAAAATGTGTTTATGGCAACTACATGAAATGTGTTTATGGCAACTACATGAAATGTGTAATGGCAACTACATGAAATGTGTTTACGGCAACTACATGAACTCTGTTATGGCAACTTCATGAAATGTGTTTATGGCAATTACATTAAATGTGTTTATGGCAAATACATGAATTGTGTTTAAGGCAACTACATGAAATGTGTTTATGGCAACTACATGAAATGTGTTTATGGCAACTACATGAAACCTGTTTATGGCAACTACATGAAATGTGTTTATAGCAACTACATGCAATGTGGGGCAGAGATGGTGTAGAGGCAGTGCAACCAGCTCAGGACTGGAATGTCCCGGGTTCGATCCCCGGTCACTGCATACCTCGTTGTGTCCTTGGGTAATAAAATTAACCCCAAGTTTCTCCCGGTAGGACTGGCAACGCATTGCATGGCAGGCTTCCGCTACCAGTGTATGAATGTGTGTATGAATGGGTGGAAGGTTGGCAGTGTGAAGTGATTTTGGGTCCCTCATACGGGGCTGGAAAACACTATATATGTAAGCTCCATTTACCATTTTATGGCAACTACATGAAATGTGTTCATGGCAACTACGTGAAACGTGTTAATGGCAACTACATAAAATATGTTTAAGGCAACTCCATGAAATGTGTTTATGACAACTACATAAAATGTGTTTATGGCAACTACATGAAATGTGTTTATGGCAACTACATGAAATGTGTTTATGGCAACAACTTGAAATGTTTATGGCAACTACATGAAATGTGTTTATGGCAACTACATGAAATATGCAACATATTCAGATGTTGTCAGTCTATTGAATGGGCACTATCAACTGTTATCATCCCCATAGTGTATCGGAGAAAATGTCCAACGTATCTGTTAACATATTTGAAAGAACGTTATCAGCGTTATAATCGCTGTAAAGAGGCAGCGTGTTTCCGCGAAGCAGGAAGTGTTGTTTTTTTGTGTTTTTCAGCTTATGTAACCGTTTCCCTAAACCTAACCTTAAGCCTGACCCAGATGTCCAACCCTAAACCTAACCTCAGCTCTCCCTTGTGCCTAAACCTAACCAAGACCCTAAACCTAACCAAGAAACTTTGAAAAGAATGAAATCGAAACCTAAGCACGTAAGTAAAGATGGAGCATGTTGGCATCCATTGTAACGGTGATAACACGGTGGCACAACTGGTAGAGCTGCTGCCTCTCAGCGAGAAGGTTGCCGGTTCAAATCCCGGTCCGGGGCCTTTCTGGGTGGAGTTTGCATGTTCTCCCCGTGCATGCGTGGGTTTCCTCCGGGTACTCCGGTTTCCTCCCACAGACCAAAAAACATGCTTGTTAGGCTGATTGGTGACTCTAAATTGACCCTAGGTGTGAGTGTGAGAGTGGATGGTTGTTTGGTGTGAGTGAGACAGGTCCCTCTTGTAAATGAGTCCCCGTGACTCAACGAGGCTAGCCTGTATAAATAAAGGTTGAATGAATGAATGAATGATAACGTACCTTTAAACCTTGTAACAGGTACAACAGGGGCATGTTGACCGATACGAATGAGGGTGATAACAGATGATAGCGCCCATTTAATGGACTGATAACATCCGAAGCGGGTGAAATATGTTTATGGCAACTACATGAAATGTGTTTATGGCAACTACATGAAATGTGTTTATGGCAACTACATGAAATGTGTTTATGGCAACTACATGAATTTTTTGTGGAAACTACATGAAACATGTTCATTGCAACTACATGAAATTTGTTTATGGCAACTACATATAACTTGTTTATGGCAAGTACATGAAAAGTGTTTATTGCAACTACATGAAATGTGTTTATGGCAACTACATAAAATGTGTTCATGGCAACTACATGAAATGTGTTTATGGCAACAACATGAAATGTGTTAATGGCAACTACATGAAATATGCTTATAGCAACTGCATAAAATGTGTTTATGGCAACTACATGAAATATCTTTATGGCAAATGCATGGAACGTGTTTATGGCAACTACATGAACTGTTTTTATTGCAACTACATGAAATGTGTTTATGGCAACTACATAAAATGTGTTTAGGGCAACTACATGAAATGTGTTTATGGCAACTACATGAAATGTGTTATGGCAACAATTTGAAATGTGTTCAAGGCAACTACATGAACTCTGTTATGGCAACTACATGAAATGTGTTAATGCAACTCCATGAAATGTGTTCATGGCAACTACATGAAATGTGTTCACGGCAACTACATAAAATGTGTTTATGGCAACTGCATGAAATGTGTTTATGGCAACTACATGAAATGTGTTTATGGCAACTACATGAAATATGTATATGGCAACAACATGAAATATGTTTATGGTACCTATATTAAATGTGTTTATGGAAACTACATAAAATGTGTTTGTGGCAACTACATGAAATGTGTTTATGGCAACTACATAAAATGTGTTTATGGCAACTACATGAAATGTGTTTATGGTAACTACATGAAATGTGTTTATGGTAAATACATGAAATGTGTTTAGGGCAACTACATAAATGTGTTTAGGGCAACTACATGAAATATGTTTATGGCAATTACATAAAATGTGTTTATGGCAACTACAAGAAATGTGTTTATGGTAACTACATGAAATGTGTTAATGGCAACTACATGAACTGTTTTTATGGAACCTACATCAAATGTGTTTATGGCAACTACATGAAATGTGTTCATGGCAACTACATAAAATGTGTTTATGGCAACAACATGAAATGTGTTTATGGTACCTACATTAAATGTGTTTATGGAAACTACATGGGGCGGCCGTGGCGTGGTGATAATGGCAGTCGTCCCCCGATCGGAAAGTTGGCGGTTCAAATCCTGGTTCTCCACACCATGTGTCGTTGTGTCCTTGGGCAAGACACTTAACCCAGAGTTGCTCCCGGTAGGACTAGAAAGCACCTTGCATGGTAGTCTGCCGCTACCGGTGTATGAATGTGTGTAGCATTCAATGTGTGTAGCACTTTGACATTTTCACTAATCAAAAGTGCGTTATAAATTGAATTCACTATTATTATTACATGAAATGTTGGGGCAACTACATGAAATGTGTTTATGACAACTACTGAAAATATGTTTAAGGCAACTACATGAAACGTGTTTATGGCAACTACATGAAATGTGTTTATGGCAACTACATGAAATGTGTTTATGGTAACTACATGAAATGTGTTTATGGCAACTATATGAAATTTGTTTATGGCAACTACATGAAATGTGTTCATGGCAACAACATGAAATGTGTTTATGGTACCTACATTAAATGTGTTCATGGCAACTACGTGAAACGTGTTTATAGCAACTACATTAAATGTGTTCATGGCAACTACGTGAAACGTGTTTATGGCAACTACATAAAATGTGTTTAAGGCAACTCCATGAAATGTGTTAATGGCAACTACATGAAATGTGTTCATGACAACTACATGAAATGTGATTATGGCAACTACATGAAATGTGTTTATGGCAACAACTTGAAATGTGTTTATGGCAACTATATGAAATGTGTTTAAGGCAACTCCATGAAATGTGTTAATGGCAACTACATGAAATGTGTTTATGACAACTACATGAAATGTGTAATGGCAACTACATGAAATGTGTTTACGGCAACTACATGAACTCTGTTATGGCAACTTCATGAAATGTGTTTATGGCAATTACATTAAATGTGTTTATGGCAAATACATGAAATGTGTTTAAGGCAACTACATGAAATGTGTTTATGGCAACTACATAAAATGTGTTTATGGCAACTACATGAAACCTGTTTATGGCAACTACATGAAATGTGTTTATAGCAACTACATGAAATGTGGGGCAGAGATGGTGTAGAGGCAGTGCGACCAGCTCAGGACTGGAATGTCCCGGGTTCGATCCCCGGTCACTGCATACCTCGTTGTGTCCTTGGGTAATAAACTTAACCCCAAGTTTCTCCCGGTAGGACTGGCAATGCATTGCATGGCAGGCTTCCGCTACCAGTGTATGAATGTGTGTATGAATGGGTGGAAGTTTGGCAGTGTGAAGTGATTTTGGGTCCCTCATACGGGGCTGGAAAGCGCTATATATGTAAGCTCCATTTACCATTTTATGGCAACTACATGAAATGTGTTCATGGCAACTACGTGAAACGTGTTAATGGCAACTACATAAAATATGTTTAAGGCAACTCCATGAAATGTGTTTATGGCAACTACATGAATTTTTTGTGGAAACTACATGAAACATGTTCATTGCAACTACATGAAATTTGTTTATGGCAACTACATATAACTTGTTTATGGCAAGTACATGAAAAGTGTTTATTGCAACTACATGAAATGTGTTTATGGCAACTACATAAAATGTGTTCATGGCAACTACATGAAATGTGTTTATGGCAACAACATGAAATGTGTTAATGGCAACTACATGAAATATGCTTATAGCAACTGCATAAAATGTGTTTATGGCAACTACATGAAATATCTTTATGGCAAATGCATGGAACGTGTTTATGGCAACTACATGAACTGTTTTTATTGCAACTACATGAAATGTGTTTATGGCAACTACATAAAATGTGTTTAGGGCAACTACATGAAATGTGTTTATGGCAACTACATGAAATGTGTTATGGCAACAATTTGAAATGTGTTCAAGGCAACTACATGAACTCTGTTATGGCAACTACATGAAATGTGTTAATGCAACTCCATGAAATGTGTTCATGGCAACTACATGAAATGTGTTCACGGCAACTACATAAAATGTGTTTATGGCAACTGCATGAAATGTGTTTATGGCAACTACATGAAATGTGTTTATGGCAACTACATGAAATATGTATATGGCAACAACATGAAATATGTTTATGGTACCTATATTAAATGTGTTTATGGAAACTACATAAAATGTGTTTGTGGCAACTACATGAAATGTGTTTATGGCAACTACATAAAATGTGTTTATGGCAACTACATGAAATGTGTTTATGGTAACTACATGAAATGTGTTTATGGTAAATACATGAAATGTGTTTAGGGCAACTACATAAATGTGTTTAGGGCAACTACATGAAATATGTTTATGGCAATTACATAAAATGTGTTTATGGCAACTACAAGAAATGTGTTTATGGTAACTACATGAAATGTGTTAATGGCAACTACATGAACTGTTTTTATGGAACCTACATCAAATGTGTTTATGGCAACTACATGAAATGTGTTCATGGCAACTACATAAAATGTGTTTATGGCAACAACATGAAATGTGTTTATGGTACCTACATTAAATGTGTTTATGGAAACTACATGGGGCGGCCGTGGCGTGGTGATAATGGCAGTCGTCCCCCGATCGGAAGGTTGGCGGTTCGAATCCTGGTTCTCCACACCATGTGTCGTTGTGTCCTTGGGCAAGACACTTAACCCAGAGTTGCTCCCGGTAGGACTAGAAAGCACCTTGCATGGTAGTCTGCCGCTACCGGTGTATGAATGTGTGTAGCATTCAATGTGTGTAGCACTTTGACATTTTCACTAATCAAAAGTGCGTTATAAATTGAATTCACTATTATTATTACATGAAATGTTGGGGCAACTACATGAAATGTGTTTATGACAACTACTGAAAATATGTTTAAGGCAACTACATGAAACGTGTTTATGGCAACTACATGAAATGTGTTTATGGCAACTACATGAAATGTGTTTATGGTAACTACATGAAATGTGTTTATGGCAACTATATGAAATTTGTTTATGGCAACTACATGAAATGTGTTCATGGCAACAACATGAAATGTGTTTATGGTACCTACATTAAATGTGTTCATGGCAACTACGTGAAACGTGTTTATAGCAACTACATTAAATGTGTTCATGGCAACTACGTGAAACGTGTTTATGGCAACTACATAAAATGTGTTTAAGGCAACTCCATGAAATGTGTTAATGGCAACTACATGAAATGTGTTCATGACAACTACATGAAATGTGATTATGGCAACTACATGAAATGTGTTTATGGCAACAACTTGAAATGTGTTTATGGCAACTATATGAAATGTGTTTAAGGCAACTCCATGAAATGTGTTAATGGCAACTACATGAAATGTGTTTATGACAACTACATGAAATGTGTAATGGCAACTACATGAAATGTGTTTACGGCAACTACATGAACTCTGTTATGGCAACTTCATGAAATGTGTTTATGGCAATTACATTAAATGTGTTTATGGCAAATACATGAAATGTGTTTAAGGCAACTACATGAAATGTGTTTATGGCAACTACATAAAATGTGTTTATGGCAACTACATGAAACCTGTTTATGGCAACTACATGAAATGTGTTTATAGCAACTACATGAAATGTGGGGCAGAGATGGTGTAGAGGCAGTGCGACCAGCTCAGGACTGGAATGTCCCGGGTTCGATCCCCGGTCACTGCATACCTCGTTGTGTCCTTGGGTAATAAACTTAACCCCAAGTTTCTCCCGGTAGGACTGGCAATGCATTGCATGGCAGGCTTCCGCTACCAGTGTATGAATGTGTGTATGAATGGGTGGAAGTTTGGCAGTGTGAAGTGATTTTGGGTCCCTCATACGGGGCTGGAAAGCGCTATATATGTAAGCTCCATTTACCATTTTATGGCAACTACATGAAATGTGTTCATGGCAACTACGTGAAACGTGTTAATGGCAACTACATAAAATATGTTTAAGGCAACTCCATGAAATGTGTTAGTGGCAACTACATGAAATGTGTTTATGACAACTACATAAAATGTGTTTATGGCAACTACATGAAATGTGTTTATGGCAACTACATGAAATGTGTTTATGGCAACAACTTGAAATGTTTATGGCAACTACATGAAATGTGTTTATGGCAACTACATGAAATATGCAATGTATTCAGATGTTGTCAGTCTATTGAATGGGCACTATCAACTGTTATCATCCCCATAGTGTATCGGAGAAAATGTCCAACGTATCTGTTAACATGTTTGAAAGAACGTTATCAGCGTTATAATCGCTGTAAAGAGGCAGCGTGTTTCCGCAAAGCAGGTAGTGTTGTTTTTTTATGTTTTTCAGCTTATGTAACCGTTTCCCTAAACCTAACCTTAAGCCTGACCCAGATGTCCAACACTAAACCTAACCTCAGCTCTCCCTTGTGCCTAAACCTAACCAAGACCCTAAACCTAACCAAGAAACTTTGAAAAGAATGAAATCGAAACCTAAGCACGTAAGTAAAGATGGAGCATGTTGGCATCCATTGTAACGGTGATAACGTACCTTTAAACCTTGTAACAGGTACAACAGGGGCATGTTGACCGATACGAATGAGGGTGATAACAGATGATAGCGCCCATTTAATGGACTGATAACATCCGAAGCGGGTGAAATATGTTTATGGCAACTACATGAAATGTGTTTATGGCAACTACATGAAACATGTTTATGGCAACTACATATAATGTGTTACGGCAACTACATGAAATGTGTTTATGGCAACTACATGAACTCTGTTATGGCAACTTCATGAAATGTGTTTATGGCAACTACATTAAATGTGTTTATGGCAAATACATGAAATGTGTTTATGGCAACTACATGAAATGTGTTTATGGCAACTACATGAAATGTGTTTATGGCAACTACATGAAACCTGTTTATGGCAACTACATGAAATGTGTTTATGGCAACTACATGAAATGTGGGGCAGATATGGTGTAGAGGCAGTGCAGCCAGCTCAGGACTGGAAAGTCCCGGGTTCGATCCCCGGTCACTGCATACCTCGTTGTGTCCTTGGGTAATAAACTTAACCCCAAGTTTCTCCCGGTAGGACTGGCAACGCATTGCATGGCAGGCTTCCGCTACCAGTGTATGAATGTGTGTATGAATGGGTGGATGGCTGGCAGTGTGAAGTGATTTTGGGTCCCTCATAGGGGGCTGGAAAGCGCTATATAAGCAAGCTCCATTTACCATTTTATGGCAACTACATTAAATGTGTTTATGGCAACTACATGAAATGTGTTTATGGCAACTACATGAATTTTTTGTGGAAACTACATGAAACATGTTCATTGCAACTACATGAAATTTGTTTATGGCAACTACATATAACTTGTTTATGGCAAGTACATGAAAAGTGTTTATTGCAACTACATGAAATGTGTTTATGGCAACTACATAAAATGTGTTCATGGCAACGACATGAAATGTGTTTATGGCAACAACATGAAATGTGTTAATGGCAACTACATGAAATATGCTTATAGCAACTACATAAAACGTGTTTATGGCAACTACATGAAATATCTTTATGGCAAATGCATGAAACGTGTTTATGGCAACTACATGAACTGTTTTTATTGCAACTACATGAAATGTGTTTATGGCAACTACATAAAATGCGTTTAGGGCAACTACATGAAATGTGTTTATGAAAACTACATGAAATGTGTTATGGCAACAACTTGAAATGTGTTCAAGGCAACTACATGAACTCTGTTATGGCAACTACATGAAATGTGTTAATGCAACTCCATGAAATGTGTTCATGGCAACTACATGAAATGTGTTCATGGCAACTACATAAAATGTGTTTATGGCAACTGCATGAAATGTGTTTATGGCAACTACATGAAATGTGTTTATGGCAACTACATGAAATATGTATATGGCAACAACATGAAATATGTTTATGGTACCTACATTAAATGTGTTTAAGGCAAATACATGAAATGTGTTTATGGCAACTACATGAAATGTGTTTATGGCAACTACATGAAACGTGTTTATGGCAACTACATAAAATACGTTTAAGGCAACTCCATGAAATGTGTTAATGGCAACTACATGAAATGTGTTTATGACAACTACATAAAATGTGTTTATTGCAACTACATGAAATGTGTTTATGGCAACTACATGAAATTAGTTTATGGCAACAACTTGAAATATGTTTATGGAAACTACATGAAATGTGTTTATGGCAACTTCATGAAATGTGTAATGGCAACTACATGAAATATGTTTATGGCAACTACATGTACTCTGTTATGGCAACTTCATGAAATGTGTTTATGGTAATTACATTAAATGTGTTTATGGCAAATACATGAAATGTGTTTATGGCAACTACATGAAATGTGTTTATGGCAACTACATGAAATGTATTTATGGCAACTACATGAAACCTGTTTATGGCAACTACATGAAATGTGTTTATTGCAACTACATGAAATGTGGGGCAGAGATGGTGTAGAGGCAGTGCAACCAGCTCAGGACTGGAAAGTCCCGGGTTTGATCCCCGGTCACTGCATACCTCGTTGTGTCCTTGGGTAATAAACTTAACCCCAAGTTTCTCCCGGTAGGACTGGCAACGCATTGCATGGCAGGCTTCCGCTACCAGTGTATGAATGTGTGTATGAATGGGTGGAAGGTTGGCAGTGTGAAGTGATTTTGGGTCCCTCATACAAGGCTGGAAAGCGCTATATAAGTCAGAGTCAGAGTCAGAGAGTCTTTATTGTCATTTGCACCGCATGTGGTACATGAGATGAAAACGAGATTATGTACACGAGGTCCCAGTTACATCCAACAACAAATGAAAGAGAAAAACAGTAATAACATCGAGAACTAACTAAGAAAAACATCAACTAGTAATACACTAAGCCTAATATAGTGGGAATAAACAGCAGCACGAACATGAGTTTGTATGAGCAGATGGTCACAGATGAACACAGATGAACACAGCAACAAGAAAACAGATCAGCATCAGCATGATGTGATATTTTGCAGTGTTTATTTTAATTTTATTTTTATTTATTCATGAGTCTAACAGCCTCAGGGTAGAAGCTGTTCCTCAGTCTAGTGGTTCTACACTTGATGCTCCTCAACCTCCGTCCTGAGGGGAGTGGGGCAAAGAGTGAGTGTGCTGGATGAGTGAGGTCTTTCATGATACAGGTGGCTCTTTTCCTGCATCTAGAGGTGTAAATGTCTGTGATGGTGGGGAGACTGACTCCAACAGACTTCTGTGCAGCCTTCACCACTCTCTGCAGAGTAAGCTGCATATATAAGTAAGCTCCATTTACCATTTTATAGCAACTACATGAAATGTGTTCATGGCAACTACGTGAAACGTGTTTATTGCAATTACATAAAATATGTTTAAGGCAACTCCATGAAATGTGTTTATGACAACTACATAAAATGTGTTTAATAACTTTATGAGTCTATTCCCTATCTACTTGTGAGTTACCGAGCTTTGAGATGCCGATCTCTTGCAGATCTTCAAGGCTGATGTCGGAGACAAAGTCAGTGTTTTCGTAGCCATTCTGCACAAGGACTTGGTAATACTGACT
>JBBPBX010060328.1:0-21481 GCA_038048925.1 Garcialebias charrua
ATTTAAAGCCAGTAAAAGCTGCGGCCGTGAAGGTTTTAATTATCAACACTTCAGACACTCGCAGGGAGCAAAGTCACCACAGCTCTGGCAGAGCAGAAGAAGAGCTGCTCTTTGAAAAACCTGAACCTGCACATGTTCTGCAGAAAATGTGGCATTTCAAAATAAATGTTCTGGTGCAAACGCTGCTTCGTCTGGAGCGGTGGAGGTAAAATTTACATTCCTTTGTCTTGTTTGTTTCTCTGTAAGATAATAAAAATAAATCCTACAATTTCATTAAAAAAATAAACTCAGAAGGAGGTAGAAACAGCTAGACCAATTTTAATAGGAAAAAAGCTTTTGTTAAAAAATTTACTGAACATTTTTTAGGTAGAAAATGAGGAGAGAGAAAAATGATTTGTGACAATGTAAAGTAAGTAATGGAGATTTGACGAGATTACAGTGCTGTATTTTAACAAACAATATAATAAATTGAGTACAACAAATCACAAAACAATATTGTTTTACTTTAAAGAATTTGTTAAAATACCTTAATTTCAACTTTTACTCATTTTTGCCCAATTGACGGTCACATTCTTTGATTGCATTTTGCCCCAAAGTGACTCCCCCCCAAACAGTTCTCCATTACTGTGACATAACAGTTTTGTTGTTTTCGTTCTTTATGTTTTTAGTGTTTTGTTCTAAAATGTGACAATGCTGCTGCATATCCATAATTATATTCTAATTTCATATCTTCTACGAGTCCATAGTAAGTCTGAATGTCAGTCTTCAGTCAGAATCTAGTCCTGATCTAACCATCTTCTTCTGCCGCTCTAATAAAATTCATCTTTCGTTTTAGAGTAAGGTCCAAACCAAACCCACAACAGCAACTTGCACATCAGTTTCTTCTAGCTCAATAAACGTGGAGTGATTAGCAAGTAGAACATGTTTTTGTCTGTATTGGTGAACATCATGTGACAGGAGACAACTCGTACCACAAAACTAGGGATAGCAAAAGCTGCCAGTACCCTAGCTGGACTCAAACAGGTTTAAAAGGACAACTCAGCCTTGCTGGCTACCAAACTTAGACTCCTACGTGCACTTGTTTTGGCAGTCTGTTTCTATGATGCGCATTTGAAATGACCTGCTACCATCACTGGTCCCCCCATGCTACAAATGCAGAGATCAGCAGTAGAGTCCATGTCCTCATTGGAGATCCTAACTCCTTCCTAATGAAGCTTGGGAAAAAAAAGACATTGAAGTGTCTTGCTCATGTGGTGAGGGCCAAGGGAACTCTGTCAAATGTGATCCTTCAGGGAAACGCTGAAGGAACGGGTAAAAGTGAGTGAGTAAGTAAATGAAAAGTAAGAAAGCTATGTGTTGTCATCACTGTATGTTCCCATACAATGATGAAATTAGTTCCCTGCATTTAACTCATCACACCTGAGATACACCGAGGTGGAGAAGTTTGCAGCTATGCAGGCACCCGATTAGGTGTCCTGTTCAAAGACGTCATGACACGGGAATGGCGGGGAGTTGAATCGTGACTTTACTGGTCCCAAGTGGGCTGTCCTACCTCTTCACCATCTAAAGGGGGTGTCCTCCTCGACAGTGGGCAGATGATATCTGTAGCTGGACAGGGTTTACTTTCCATGTCCTCAACCATCTTGCTGAGGTCTGGTCCAAGTTGGGGAGTGATGCTTGTACTGCACCCCCGGCACTAGGCTAAATGACTGATGATGATAACCAGAAAACACTATGTTCTCATTTTTGGTGTTCTTACAACCAAAAATATCCTCTGAAAATGCAATATGGTGCAACAGCGACAATTTAGGTGGTGCATACGTCAAGAGCACAAAGGAACACGCTGGTGTTACACAGCTCTAAAGACAATCCATGGCATTTACATACAAAGCACCAGTGTTGGCATAGAAGAGCATGACGTCATGCATAGTTATTGTTAGACTCTTGTTGAGTTACTTTTGATGATACAGTGTATGGGAGAGGTATGATGATGTTTCAGAGTGGGTACGTTCATGATATGGATCTTCTCAGCATGACCAGTGAATCTGTGGCTAACTGGCTTTACTGGAGATCATGCTAAAGTATCTAATGCATAAAATGCATTGTTGTGACATCATTTTGTCATTGCATCTCAACATGAATCAGAAACACAAGATAAACATAAAATGTGGTGGAAAAAATAAGATTTTGGGATGCTGCCCTCCTCTGTCTTTTTGGACAGCTTCGTAGATGCTGTAAATGAGCACGGGGCTACAAACCCTCCTCTTTGCTTCACGGGGCGGTTTGTATAATGTTCTCACTGGTTTCATCCTTGGCATCACAAATGACACCTCGGCTCCTGCCAGCGTGAAGACGGATCAACCTCATTTAGCACTATAGCTCACAAAACAAACTCTGCGTGTGTGTGCAGATGTGTGTGAGTGGGAGAGGAACGCAGATTTACAGATTTTAATTGAAGTATTTGAGTGCACGCTTTACATTTCGGGGTCACAGCAGATGTGGATGAGCACGTGTTTGCTACATGTCGTGTGGAGAATGAGACGGCGGATTACTTTTTTTTATTTAGAAGAAAAGGGACAACTTCACTGAGCTGAGGACAACAACGCGACAAGGACAACAACAAATGAAACCCTCTTAAGTCAACGTCTCTCCTCAAAACCAGGCAACTAGGACGTGCACACAAAGGGAGCGTTGATACTGGTGGTGACACACGGGTGGCAGCTGTACACACCGTGTCGTTCAGTCGTCGCTGCTGTGAAAGGAGACTTTGTCAGACGAGTCGAGTCGGGTGATGGGCTCTCATCTTGGAGTTGAAATGCGCAGTAGAATAATTCAAGCCTTCAATGGAAGTGCAACGTGCACTGTAAAAAAAAAATTACTTCAGCGTCAGATTTATGTTTAGTTTGACACAGATCCTGTTGTAGGATGAGAAAGCAGGTTAACCTGTCACAAACTTAATTACTTATTCAAGACTAGTTCAAGTCAAGAGTAGTAAATGTTTATTATTCACAGATTATATTCTTTTTGGGTTAAACAATAATTTGTGTGACCAGATGAGTGACAAACTATGGAACCGAACGTGTCGCCGCCGACACGTTTTCCACACGCTAAATTTGCATTAACGTAACTCTGCAACCGTTTGCGCTATCAGGAAAATTCAAATGGTGTTTGAAAGAAAAAAAAGTGCGCTTTCTGGCTGTTTTGGGGGTATTACGGTAGTCGCCTTCCCGCAGCTACGGGAAGCCCAGGAATGCGAGTTTTTGTGTTCAGCACGAACGAAGCGTGCAGAGTGAGGAGGAAAAACATGAGAATCAGCAAAAACTATGTCAAACAAATGTACTTTAAGGAATAAAAAGACAATAAGGAGATTCCTGGATGATTTGAATTTGGAGAAGGAGTTTCTTTTTGTTGTTCTGAAGAAAAACATTTGATCAATTGCATAACTTTTTGAATTTTATTTCTGAATGAATGAGGCCTGTTACTTTGTGGATAATAGTTTTATACTGGGTACACATAATAGGATATAGTTTTATTTTATATTTTATTTTATATTTTATTTTGTTGTTGGAATAGTATATCAAGTCTATAAGATATTACAATATTCATCAGTTTGTACTTTGTTTGTGTAGAAGATAATAAGGAGAAATGTAGGGAGGGGAAATTCGCCTGTAAATAGTTTGAATTGTTAGTCTGTTTCTTATTTGTAAAAATAAGTGAGAATTAAAAAAACATTGTAAATATGTTCTATAGTGTTGAAATTGTTAATTTGTGATGCAAAATATGTACTTCATGTTCAAATGCAGTGTTTTATTTGCATAAAATCTCTAAAATCTAATTTCGCTTTTTGATTTTTCTTGATGTTAAACAGTTTTAATAGTGGTTTAGTATCAAGTATAATGTAAAATAATGCCAGATATTGAAAGTTCTAAATACAGTATTCTGAACAAATGTGCTGAAGCACTTGGCCATAGGACATTTTCTTCATATTTTCTAGTGAAAAACATGTAAAAAATGCCAGGCGGAAATTTGAGACTTAGGTGTAAAAGGCCCCCTCCCTGGGCTGACACCTTACCGTGGTGGAGGGGTTTGAGTGTCCCAATGATCCTAGGAGCTATGCTGTCAGGGGCTTCATGCCCCTAGAAGGGTCACCCAAGGCAGACAGGTCCTAGGTGAGGGATCAGACAAAGTGCAGCCCAAAAACCCCTATGATGAGTACAATTAATGGACTAAGTTTTCCCTCGCCCGGACGCGGGTCACCGGGGCCCCACTCTGGAGCCAGGCCCGGAGGTGGGGCACGCTGGCGAGCGCCTGGTGGCCGGGCTTTTACCCATGGAGCCCGGCCGGGCACAGCCCGAAGAGGAGACGTGGGTCCCCCTTCCCATGGGCTCACCACCTGTGGGAGGGGCCAAAGGGGTCGGGTGCAATGTGAGATGGGTGGTGGCCGAGGGCGGGGACCCTGGCGGTCTGATCCTCGGCTACAGAAGCTGGCCATTGGGACATGGAATGTCACCTCTCTGGTGGGGAAGGAGCCTGAGCTAGTGTGTGAGGTTGAGAGTTTCCGACTAGAAATAGTCGGACTCACCTCAACGCATGGCTCTGGCTCTGGAACCAGTTTCCTTGAGAGGGGTTGGACACTCTTCCACTCTGGAGTTGCCCCTGGTGAGAGGCGCCGAGCAGGAGTGGGCATACTGGTTGCCCCCCATCTTGGTGCCTGTACGTTGGGGTTCACCCCGGTGAACGAGAGGGTAGCCTCCCTTCGCCTACGTGTGGGGGGACGGGCTCTGACTGTTGTTTGTGCCTATGCACCAAACGGCAGCTCAGACTACCCACCCTTTTTGGAGTCCTTGGAGGGGGTATTGGAGAGTGCGCCTCCTGGGGACTCCCTTGTTCTACTGGGGGACTTCAACGCTCACGTGGGCAATGACAGTGAGACCTGGAGGGGTGTGGTTGGGAGGAACGGCCCCCCTGATCTGAACCAGAGTGGTGTTCTGTTATTGGACTTCTGTGCTCGTCATGGATTGTCCATAACGAACACCATGTTTAAGCATAAGGGTGTCCATATGTGCTCTTGGCACCAGGACACCCTAGGTCGCAGTTCGATGATCGACTTTGTTGTCGTCTCATCTGATCTGCGGCCGCATGTCTTGGACACTCGGGTGAGGAGAGGGGCGGAGCTGTCAACTGACCACTACCTGGTGGTGAGTTGGCTCCGATGGTGGGGGAGGATGCCGGTCAGACCTGGCAGACCCAAACGTATTGTGAGGGTCTGCTGGGAACGTCTGGCAGAGTCTCCCGTAAGACGGAGCTTTAACTCCCACCTCCGGGAGAGCTTTGAACACGTTCCAAGGGAGGCGGGGGACATGGAGTCCGAGTGGGCCGTGTTCCGCGCCTCTATTGTCGAGGCAGCTTATCGGAGCTGTGGCCGCAAGGTTGTTGGTGCCTGTCGTGGTGGCAACCCTCGAACCCGGTGGTGGACACCGGCAGTGAGGGATGCTGTCAGGCTGAAGAAGGAGTCCTATTGGGCCTTTTTGGCTTGTGGGACCCCGGAAGCAGCTGATAGGTACCACCCCGGAAGCAGCTGATAGGTACCGGCAGTCCAAGCGGCATGCGGCTCGGGTGGTTGCTGAGGCAAAAACTCGGGCGTGGGAGGAGTTCGGAGAGGCCATGGAGAATGACTTCCGTACGGCTTCGAGGCGATTCTGGTCCACCATCCGGCGTCTCAGGGGGGGAAAGAGGTACGCGACCAACACCATTTATGGTAGGGGTGGCGTGCTGCTGACCTCAACTCGGGATGTTGTGAGTCGGTGGGCGGAATACTTCGAAGACCTCCTCAATCCTACTGGCACGTCTTCCATGGAGGAAGCGGAGCCTGGGGACTTTGGGTCGGGTTCTCCGATCTCTGGTGCTGAGGTCGCCGAGGTGGTTAAAAAGCTCCGCGGTGGCAAGGCTCCGGGGGTGGATGAGATTCGCCCGGAGTTCCTTAGGGCTCTGGATGTTGTGGGGTTGTGTTGGCTTACGCGACTCTGCAATATCGCGTGGACATCGGGGGCAGTTCCCTTGGATTGGCAGACTGGGGTGGTGGTTCCCCTATTCAAAAAGGGGGACCGTAGGGTGTGTTCCAACTATAGGGGATCACACTCTTAAGCCTCCCTGGTAAGGTCTATTCAGGGGTTCTGGAGAGGAGGGTCCGTCGGATAGTCGAACCTCGGATCCAGGAGGAGCAATGTGGTTTTCGTCCTGGTCGTGGAACACTGGACCAGCTCTACACCCTCAACAGGGTCCTGGAGGGTGCGTGGGAGTTTGCCCAACCAGTTTACATGTGCTTTGTGGACTTGGAGAAGGCATTCGACCGCGTCCCTCGGGGGGTTCTGTGGGGGGTACTCCGGGAGTATGGGGTACCAGGCCCTTTGATAAGGGCTGTTAGGTCCCTGTACGACCGGTGTCAGAGCTTGGTCCGCATTGCCGGCAGTAAGTCAGGCTCGTTTCCGGTGAGAGTTGGACTCCGCCAAGGTTGCCCTTTGTCACCAATTCTGTTCATAACTTTTATGGACAGAATTTCTAGGCGCAGCCAAGGTGTTGAGAGGTTCCGTTTTGGTGGCCTTAGAATCGCTTCTCTGTTTTTTGCAGATGATGTGGTCCTACTGGCTTCATCAGTTCGTGATTTACAACTTTCACTGGAGCGGTTTGCAGCCGAGTGTGATGCGGCCGGGATGAGGATCAGTTCCTCCAAGTCCGAGGCCATGGTCTTGAGCCGGAAAAGGGTAGCATGCCCTCTCCGGGTCGGGGAGGAGGTCCTGCCCCAAGTGGAGGAGTTTAAGTATCTCGGGATCTTGTTCACGAATGAGGGAAAACTGGAGCGTGAGATCGATAGGCGGATAGGTGCAGCGTCCGCAGTGAAGCGGGCGCTGTACCGGTCTGTCGTGGTGAAGAGAGAGCTGAGTCAAAAGGCAAAGCTCTCAATTTACCGATCGATCTACATTCCCACCCTCATCTATGGTCATGAGCTTTGGGTTATGACCGAAAGAACAAGATCTCGGATACAAGCGGCTGAAATGAGTTTTCTCCGCAGGGTGGCTGGACTCTCCCTTAGAGATAGGGTGAGAAGCTCAGTCATCCGGGAGGGACTCGGAGTAGAGCCGCTGCTTCTCCACATCGAGAGGAGCCAGTTGAGGTGGCTCGGGCATCTGGTTAGGATGCCTCCTGGACGCCTCCCTGGTGAGGTGTTCCGGGCATGTCCCACCGGGAGGAGACCCAGAGGAAGACCCAGGACGCGCTGGAGGGACTATGTTTCTCGGCTGGCCTGGGAACGCCTTGGGATTCCCCCGGAGGAGCTGCTCCAAGTGGCTGGGGAGAGGGAAGTCTGGGCCTCCCTACTTAGGCTGCTACCCCCGCGACCCGACCCCGGATAAGCGGAAGAAGATGGATGGATGGATGGATGTATATATTTATACAGTATATGATAAAGTCTTTACAGCAGTTGAACTTTACTTCTATATTCACAATTTCACAGGCAAAACTGAGAACTTTTTTCTCTGAACACACACCCACTTCTCACTTTGAACACGTTATATTTTCACACACATTCCTGCCATTCCCAAACACACAAAGATGCTCACTCTCTTTGCAACTTTTACTGGGTCAACCCCTTGAGGGTGGCCTGAACTTATTCTCAGGTAGGAATGGAATGCATATTTCTATATGCATGCAGCCTAATTAGGCAAAGAACAAAAATATCATATTCTCTTGTACCTAGTGTTTCCAATTAAAGGAAATACTTCGTTTTCCTCTCATATCTATTCATGACTAAAATAGACATTCGAGAGGAAGAAATGCCTTAAAGTACAAAGCATAAAGGACTCTGCCTGAGGTGGCTCTTGTCTACCCCAAGGCCTGGACCCACTCCCTGTTAAAAAGAGTTTCACAGATTTAACTCATTGTTCAGTCATCTCTACCCTTCTGTCTGTTCTCGTTAAACAGACGGATGAATCAGAATGC
The DNA here is from genome assembly GCA_038048925.1 of Garcialebias charrua. Taxonomy (NCBI): domain Eukaryota; kingdom Metazoa; phylum Chordata; class Actinopteri; order Cyprinodontiformes; family Rivulidae; genus Garcialebias; species Garcialebias charrua. The sequence continues at coordinate 7,996 of JBBPBX010060328.1, forward strand.
TAAAAAAGTACAAAAATACGCAGAAGCCAAAATGTTGTACTTTCTCTCAAATTAATGCATCTTTGACTTGACACTCTGGGCAGCAATGATTTCTGGGACATTTTTTTATCACACACCTGTCAGTTTTTGAGAGGTGTGGAATAAGTACTGCCTGCGGGGAAGATCACACAGTCAAGAAGGCTAAGCCATGGCATCCAACAACAAGACTGACGGGCCTTAAGGGGTGATGTTGGTGAAAAGGGATATTAGAAAATAAAGTACTATTGTCTTCAAGTAACTGTACCTTGGTGTTGGAGCTGCACATTGGGGTCACATAATATCTTCCGTAGGGGATTAATTAGTACCCATGTGATCAAAATCTATTTAAACAATCTTCCTATACCATCAAAGCTTTTGTATGGGCAATAATTGATCATTGCTCAGAAAGACATAGACACGGCTGATCGTTATGCTACGCAAAAATGTTCAAGATGTTGAAATATGATAAATATGAATGAACCATACTTATATAGTGCCTTTGTATCTTATCAAGATACTCAAATCGCTTTACAACCCAACCTATTCCCTCATTTACTTATCCATACAGCACTCTACTACAAAGCTAATTGAAGAAATCATTCTAAAGAGACTAATCAGTGATTTAGATTGCATTCATACACTGATGGGACACAGATCAGAGGCAATGAGGGGTTCAGTGTCTTGCCCATGGACACTTGGCATGTGACTCCTTGTGAAATTGAACCCCCAACTCTCCCATTGGAGGACGACTGCTCTAACCACTCAGCCACAGCCAGCCCATACCAAACTACCTGCATTTAGTGATATTTGAAGTAGAAATGGGGTTCAGATTTACTTCCAGCAAGCTGCCACACATTGTTCACCTTAAATAACCTTCTGTTGTAATATTTAAAGTGAAGCTTTCATTTTTTAATCCTTTGTATTTTTTTTCTTTGCTCGCCTTTTTATATAAGAGCTATTCCCATCACACTATCTGACCACCAGCAGATTGAAAAACATCTTTATTAGAAACTTTGGCTTGCAAGGCGGTGGGTGATATGCCTTCATTTTAATTTAATTATACTAAATTTTAGTTACTGATAAAGTACAACTTAAATTTGAAGCAACTAACCATACATCATCTCTAAAAGCACATTTTAGGATATTAAACGAATGCTTCTGACCAGATATAATGTGCTTCTGCTTTTCTTTTTCTTTCATTCCCTTGGCTTTTCCTTTTTTTAACTGAGCAAAAATATTTCAAACACATGTTTGAAGTCAGACTATTGTTAAAAAATAAATCTTACCAGTGTTTTTTTTTTTAAGTACTGTGTTCAACTTTTATAAAAGTTCAGTGTTTTGTTAGACATTATTTGCCTCTTTTCTTCAGTAAGGGATCCATGTGAGTGAATAGATAATACGTTCTCAGTAAGATAAGAGTGGGGACATGACTGTCCAGGTGGTTGAAGGAAGTTTCTCTTTAGCAGCCAAGAATGCATAAATAACTATGAATGTTCATGCTCCCTTCAACGTTTTGCAGTCATTCTTCTCTCTGCCCAAGTTTTTATAACACAGCTTTGTCAAACTTCAATTCTGGACTCCTGAGTAATTATTATAAAGTGTTTATTCTGTCATTTTTCTTTCTGGACTCCTGAGTAATTGTTCAAAAGTGTTTATTCTGTCATTTTTTCTATCACTCACATATACAACTTTGTCAACTAATGCCAGAGAACCAGCCACATGGAAAGAAAGATCATGCACAGATGACAAAATGGAAACTAGTGATTTTTTATTTTATTTTTATTTTTAGATTTCTTCTACAAACATTAGAAAAAGCAGAGATTGACTTGTCTGATCTTGTCTCACCTATGCTGACAGGAACACCTGAGATTAAAATCAACATGGAGCACAGCCATGTGGTCGCTTTGATGCCATGGTAAGAGTTGCTTTACTAAAACCTGTGTTCCTTGTCCTTGACAACTTATTTATGACGCACCTTATGTGGAATTCCAGTCCAAACTCTTCCACAAAATTGCAGGCCCATAAATTCTCTAAGCCTTTAAACTTCACTTTTGGTAGAAAGAACACTTCAGGTCATGAAAATTTGATTTTGTTAAGGTCAAGCACAAGCTTTCCTATTGAATCTACTCAAAGGTGATCTGAACCATGGATATAAATTGAGTGATGCAATCAAACGTTCAGTTTCTTCCCCTTGGCTGACAAAGAGAAGGTGGCCCTTATGACTGGATAAAAAACCAAAAGAGGTGTAAGCCTATCAATGACTTAGACAAATGACAAAGAGTTCTTTGATTTCTGTGATATCTGTGCTAAAGCTGGCTCTTCATCAAATCCACCAACAGCCTGGCCGCAATATCAAACTCACCCCTTTAATTGTTCACAAGGTTATATCCCTTTTTTCTTTTCATTGCTATCTGGAAGCAGTTGAAATATATATTTTCCTTTTGTGGTATAAAACCATAACAACTGTTGACTAAATTTAATGCTGGTCATAAAATGATCCTAGGAGAACCATTTTTATGGGTTGGCCGTGTCTTGAGTTGGCAAATCTTTCATTTGCCAGCACACAAGAACAAACAACCATCTAAGCTTTTTGCTGATGTGTGTTGTTAAAGTTCTGCACAGGGTTAGACAGTGAATCATTGATGAGTGTATAGGATGGCAGATTCCTGTTGGGGCTCGACTTGCGGAATAGTAAGAACCAAGCAATAAATTTTGTAAAGTGAAGTTTGAGAAGAGGGAGGTGTGCTTTACTCTCATACAGCCATGGATCAGAGGTGGGTATGAAACTGGAATGCCTCAAATATGAGCATACACAGATACTATTACTTTTATTATATCACTGTCACTTATTGGGCTCCTTTCATTACTTTCATTTCCATCTCTGTGTTTATTTGGATTCTAACTTTTAATTTGCAATGAAACACAAATTATACGCTATACAGTACACTGTTAGAAAAAACAAAGTTCATGTTTCTTTGTCTTTGATGTCAAATGAGTAAAACCATAAATAGAAGGCAATCTAACACAATAGCAGAAAATGAAGAAATAAATTGTAATTGACAACATTCAAGCTCCTTTTCTGAGTAAGTTAAAAGGAGGACAACAAAGACAAGAATAAAGACCAAAAAAAGAAACTTTGCAGTCAATAGAAGGTTGATTATTTCACTCAGGTGTTAAACAAGGTCTTGTGCTCTTGGGAGCTGTTCTTTACACAGAAAGATATTTTTCCCTCTTCAAAGGAGTTTATTCAAAAGGTCACAAAATTTCAGGAACAAACTAATTACCAATTTCATGTTATTTTATGGATGGCACAGTTGGTAGAGCTGTTGCCCCTCAGCGAGAAGGTTGCTGGATCAAATCCCAGCCATGGGCCATTTTTGGTGAAGTTTGCATGTTCTCTCCGTGCATGCATGGGTTTTCTACGGGTATTCCAGTTTCCTCCCACAGACCAAAAACATGCATGTTAGGCTGATTGGTAACTCTAAATTGTCCCTAGGTGTGAATGAGAGAGTGAATGATTTGTCTCATTTATCTCTATGTGTCTCTATGATGGACTTGCGACTTTTCCAGGATGTCCCCTGACTGTCGCACAGTACCGTAGCTATGATTACATGCGCAAAATTATTTGACCAGACTGAAATGTTTTCAGTTTAAATAATACAAATGTATTGTTTACATGGCCACAATCCCTTCATGACAAGTGTTTCCATGCATTGGGCTTTGTTCTGAACAGAAGTACTGACATGCGCAGAATGGTAAACTCTCCTTAAAAAAAAAAACATGGAAGAAGAAGTTCTACTTCTGGTTTACTTCCGGGATGAACGTAAACAAACCTGAGCACCCAAAATGGACATGCAACAGTTTTTAATGATGTTGGAGACGTTACTGCACTCCCTGACTGAGTTATAGGTAATGCAGATTATTTTGAGCTCTTTCAAAGTTTCTAGTAGAAATATTGTCGCTCACCGACCGTTTTACTTCCCCGACATGCTAATATTATTAGCATTAGTCAGGCAGAAATGACATAGGGCGCACATACGCAGTCAGATCAGTTTTTCATGATGGGAAGAAAATGAACAGATTAAGCTTTTACATGGACACTGTTTGGGTTATGAATCGACGTAAACCACCCATTTTGTTCTGATTGCAAATTATTTCGGATTGCGCTGAATAAATAAAAAAAATAACCCAAACGGGGCATTTACATGACATATTTTTTTATTCTGAATGGCTGTTGAATCTGATTAGTTACTGTATGTCCATGTAAACATAACTAATGATGGCTGGACATGGGCACCAGCGACCCCCGTGACCCAAAATGTAATAAGCAGGTAAAAGATAATGGATGGATGGATGGACTTTAGTTCATTCTTTGTCATGAAGTTAAATTATATGAACTTCTTTTAACTCTAGTTCCTGCTTCCGTCCTCCATCACTGTTCTGTGTTCAGTAACGTGTCATCATTCAACCATAACGTTGAGGGAATTTATGTTGTCAAAACCAGAAACAGACTACATGCTACAATAAAATAAACAACAAAAACATCTGTACTTCACGTTTTATAAAGGAACAATAACACAGTCCAAATTAGCACCAACATAACCGTTTTTTTCCCACTTTAGAGTAGGCTGTTGGGGGAGAATCAGTTTTGTTTGGTGTTTCCTCAGACTGATGAAGCCTTCCAGTTGGAGGGTGAAACATCTCAGCACAAACAACAACAACAAAAATGTATTTATTTTATCGTAAACAAGGCATTATATATTATTGTTTTGATTAAAAAATAAATAAGAGAGAGAAATATGCTGGTGAAGATTCCAGTCATCCAGGACATGATAAAATAAAAAAAAGGCCTTCAATACAGAAACTGGACTTTATTTGAGAGAGAAACTTAAATTTGTATGCTTATGCCTATTTTATGACTGTCTATTGTTGTTGTTGTGATCCATTGTCATCACTCTTTGTTAAAATTCAGGTCTTTCTTGTAAACGAGTCCCCGAGGCTCAATGGGATTAACCTGTCTAAATAAAGGTTGAAATTATTTTACTCTAAAGTTCTGAGTTGTGCAGCAAAGTCTTTTTAGGCACTGTGTGGGTGTTTAATTTCTTCTAGAAGAAGAGCTTCTATTCTACCAATGTCTGTTATTTCAGTGTGTGGTCAAAGCTGAATAATGGATGGACTCTCATTAAAAATGTCCACATTCTCCAGAGTTTGAGCCCATTACCACTGGTGATTTACATCAATTCAAGAATAAAGTGAAATTTCCTGCTACCTTTTATGAGAGTTGATCACAACCTAAAGATTTATTGCAACATTTAAAGTTCCTCTTTGTATAATACTTTTGGAAAACACTATTTTAAGGAAATACAACATTGCTGTTGACTTGTTTATGCAAATATGACATTTATTATTATTTTAAATAAATGCAACCTTGGAAGGAAGTAGGGTACAGTGTCTCGAGGATGAGAAACCAGAGAAGATGTATTGAGAGAGGACACAGAACTCAAACTCAGTGATTATAGTGACTTTTTTTTTTTTTTACAGTGAAGAATTAGCTATTTACAGGCAGGGATTTGGGAACCTGGAAATAGAGGAGAACAAATTAATTCCTGGGATGACGTCACAGGTGAGTATGAGCATAGACAGTTCAGGTTGATAGGTGAATGGTCCATGGGATTAGACTCGGCAGAAAGTCTCTGAAAACACAAAGGAAAAACCACCCGCTTCGAAAGTTATCAACCATTAAATGGCCACTATCAGTTATTATCATTCCCATACGTAGCGGTCAGACTGCCCCTCCTGTACCTCCTATTATCACCGTTGGTAGCGATGACAGCAGGCTCCGTCTTTAGCTACGTGTTAAAGTTTATAGTAAAGGGTCTAGCGTTAGGTTTAGGGTCTTGGTTAAGTTCAGGCACAAGGGTAAGAGGGTTAGGCTCAGGGTTGGTCCTCTGGGTCAGCTGTAAGGTTAGGTTTAGGAAAACGGTTATATAAGCTGAAAAAAACCAAACAACAACCACTTCCGGGTTTACGGCAAGACGCAGCTTACTCACAGCGATAATAACGCAAATAACGTTCTTTTAAACCTGCTAGGAGTTAGATTGGACAGTCTTGCCGCTACATATGGGGATAATAACAACTAATAACTTCCATTGAATGCACTGACAACATAAACAAAGGTTTGTATTTCTTACAATGGAAGGCTGGAGGCACAAGTACCAATTGGTGCTCCAGCAAGGAATGGAGCTCTTCTGAAGACTTGTATACTCCTGGAGCCAATTAGAGGAACGACCAGCTACTGCTCATAGGCAACACCCTGGAACTCAGGAAGCTGAAAATCCTACGTCAGGGATGCTTTAAACATTTTCTGTGAACCAACAAAAAAAAAATCAGCTCCCAGTTATCAATGATATCTATATTGCTGTTGTTACTGAAACCTATTTATCGTTTTAGACACATAGTTAGATTTTTTTTCCATGCTATTGTCAGAAAACACTGTCCATTAAAAACACATTTTGCAAGTGATATGGCTTACACAAAATCTTCCAGTTTACAGGACTGAAGTTGTCACCACCAATTTCTATCCATTCCTTTATTTGAGGTTGGAGTGTGGAGAAAATAGACCCAGGAGGTAAATGCAGACAACCACATGTCCAAAAACTCTTTAGATTATTCTTAAGCCCACTGAGGCACTGGGTCAGGGTCTCCTCACAGTTGGGGGAAACAAAAAAAATCTTCACAGGAGGAAGCCTTTAAGTGCAAGTCATCTCAGTTTATTTGGAGGAGGAGTGGCTGTTTTCTAATCTTCACTTGAATGACATAACTTCTCACTCTATTTTGAAACTGTATCAGTTTCAAGATTTAATGTGTAGTGGTACAATTTAACCCCATTACAGAAAGAAGGAGGTGCAACATATCGTGAACAAATAATGCGTACATTACACATGAAACGTAACTCAAATAAGCATTTTATCACTGGGAGAAAGGTAAACCCAAGTGTTCCTTGTTACAAACCAGAAAGTATTAATACTAGTGTAGGGAAGTGGTTGAATAGCTTTGTTACAGTAAAGTTTTAAACTATAAGTAGCTGTTTCAACACGGAAATATTACAACTGTTTTAGTACTTGTAAATTTTGTCAGTGGTGGGCAACGCTAATCCAAAAATTAGTTCCGCTATTTCTAAAGCACTAATTAATTTATTTAGGTCCGCAATTTCAAAAGCACTAATGTCTTATGAAAATTAGGGGAAGCTAATTCTAATCCGCTAATTAAATTCAACAATTGGTAGCAGCAAGTTATGCAATATTTGCACTACACTGCCAACTAGCGGTGCATGAACTGTTATACAGTAAGTTGTTTGAGTTGTATACATTTAAGAAAAAGGTCGAAAAGGACTTGCTCAAAAACTATATATGATGTAGCTTAGTGTGTTTGTGTACAGTATTACAGTTAGATAAATTAGTAGATTTATTCATTTTGTGATGTAGTTTGAAGGTTATCATTGGTTGAACAAACTGTGAAATAAATAAGGGGCAGATATAATAAGATTTCATCTTCTTTCTGCTCCTTTCATTTTATCCTACTTGTATTCTTCTATCTGATGAAACTGTTTTGTATTGTTCTTTTAAAATGAATGAATAAACATCAAATCAAATCAAATCAACGGCCCAGTCAGAGTCCAGAACCTGAACCTGAAACCTTCAGAGAGCAGAAACCTCAAAGAACTGAAGCAACAATGGAAAGAAGAGTGGGTCAGAACTCCTCCAGAACCAGGAGAGAGACTGATGAAGTCCTGCAGACTGATGAAGTCAGAGAACCACAGAGGATTCTGCTGCTGCTGAGGTTCTGTTGGGTCAGAGGCACAAGCTGAGGTTAAATTTTAATGATTTTAGAACTTGTTAAAGATCATCCATCCAGCTAACTGTCTATCCATCCATCCATTCAGCTAAAAGTCTATTCATCCTTGTATCTGATGAAACTGTTTTGTATTGTTCTTTTAAAATGAATGAATGAACATCAAATCAAATCAAAAATAAGTCTGTATCTCTGTGTTTATCATTGTCCTGGCATTGTCTCCTGTTGCCTCTGTCTCCTGAGTTCCTTGTGATTCCCTGAGTATGTAAGTTTGCTGCTCTGCGGACGCCATCTTGAAGAGTCCTAATGGTGAACTACTTTTTTTTAATCCAGCAGATTTGACCATTTCGTGAAACTCTCAAGCTCAGAAAAACTTGTGCTATAACGTCAGCTATGAAATATATTTTTTCTCAGCAAAGAAATAATTGTTTTACCGTGTTTTGTTGTAAAATCCTGGCTTCTTTGGCTGTCGCGGACGCCATTTTGAAGAGTGCTAATGTGGCGAAATTCAATTTTTAAATCCAGACGCGTCGCGTAGGCCCTGAGAAACATCCATAAGTTCACCCTCCATGTTAAAAAGTCTTCGTCTGACTCTTCGAAAACAAGCAATAAGGCTGCAGAGTAACACACTGGCTGCTAACTGCTATAGAGAGAGCACACACCAAGTGACTGAGGGGGACGCTTTTTTGTGACGGACCACATCCGGTGCTGCTCGTAAATACGTTATTTCGTTTTTACTGATAGATAATTAGTTATAAGCGGTACTGCATTTTAAATAAAAATAGAATAAATCCGCTTATGAATTATAAAACTTAGTCAATCCGCTGTAAAGCTAACAGATTATTTAGCAACGCTACAAGCGGATTAGCGAAACAGCGCTACCTAGCGGTCGGAGGCCCACCACTGAATTTTGTTTAGGTAATAACATTAAAACACTTTTCCTACTTGATAGTTTTGTTCAAAAAGTAACACTATTTTGTTAGAGTTACAGAAAATATGATAAGAACAGAAACAAAAAAATACACTGTTAAACATTAACAATTTTACTGTGCATCTCATTTTTATATCAACATAACACTGTTGTGACAATGTTCATCCATCCATCCATCCATTTTCTTCCGCTTCTCCAGGGTCGGGTCGCGGGGGTAGCAGCCTAAGTAGGGAGGCCCAGACTTCCCTCTCCCCAGCCACTTGGAGCAGCTCCTCTGGGGGAATCCCAAGGCGTTCCCAGGCCAGCCGAGAAACATAGTCCCTCCAGCGTGTCCTGGGTCTTCCTCTGGGTCTCCTCCCGGTGGGACATGCCCGGAACACCTCACCAGGGAGGCGTCCAGGAGGCATCCTAACCAGATGCCCGAGCCACCTCAACTGGCTCCTCTCGATGTGGAGAAGCAGCGGCTCTACTCCGAGTCCCTCCCGGATGACTGAGCTTCTCACCCTATCTCTAAGGGAGAGTCCAGACACCCTGCGGAGAAAACTCATTTCAGCCGCTTGTATCCGAGATCTCGTTCTTTCGGTCACAACCCAAAGCTCATGACCATAGATGAGGGTGGGAACGTAGATCGATCGGTAAATTGAGAGCTTTGCCTTTTGACTCAGCTCTCTCTTCACCACGACAGACCGGTACAGCGCCCGCTTCACTGCGGATGCTGCACCTATCCGCCTATCGATCTCACGCTCCAGTTTTCCCTCATTCGTGAACAAGACCCCGAGATACTTAAACTCCTCCACTTGGGGCAGGACCTCCTCCCCGACCCGGAGAGGGCATGCTACCCTTTTCCGGCTCAAGACCATGGCCTCGGATTTGGAGGAACTGATCCTCATCCCGGCCGCATCACACTCGGCTGCAAACCGCTCCAGCGAAAGCTGTAGATCACGATCTGATGAAGCCAATAGGACCACATCATCTGCAAAAAACAGAGAAGCGATTCTAAGGCCACCAAAACGGATCCTCTCAACACCTTGGCTGCGCCTAGAAATTCTGTCCATAAAAGTTATGAACAGAATCGGTGACAAAGGGCAACATTGGCGGAGTCCAACTCTCACTGGAAACGAGCCTGACTTACTGCCAGCAATGCGGACCAAGCTCTGACACCGGTCGTACAGGGACCTAACAGCCCATATCAAAGGGCCTGGTACCCCATACTCCCGGAGTACCCCCCACAGAACCCCCCGAGGGACGCGGTCGAATGCCTTTTCCAAGTCCACAAAGCACATGTAAACTGGTTGGGCAAACTCCCACGCCCTCCAGGACCCTGCTGAGGGTGTAGAGCTGGTCCAGTGTTCCACGACCAGGACGAAAACCACACTGCTCCTCCTGAATCTGAGGTTCGACTATCCGACGGACCCTCCTCTCCAGAACCCCTGAATAGACCTTACCAGGGAGGCTTAAGAGTGTGATCCCCCTACAGTTGGAACACACCCTACAGTCCCCCTTTTTGAATAGGGGAACCACAACCCCAGTCTGACAATCCAAGGGAACTGCCCCCGATGTCCACGCAATATTGCAGAGTAAGCCAACACAACCCTACAACATCCAGATCCCTAAGGAACTCAGGGCGAATCTAATCCACCCCTGGAGCCCTGCCACCGCAGAGCTTTTTAACCACCTCAGTGACCTTAGCACAAGAGACTGGAGAGCCCGACCCAAAGTCCCTAGGCTCTGCTTCCTCAGCGGAAGACGTGCCAGTAGGATTGAGGAGGTCTTCGAAGTATTCCGCCCACCGACTCACAACATCCCGAGTTGAGGTCAACAGCACGCCATCCCCACCATAAATGGTGTTGGTCGCGTACCGCTTTCCCCCCCTGAGACGCCGGATGGTGGACCAGAATCGCCTCGAAGCCGTACGGAAGTCATTCTCCATGGCCTCTCCGAACTCCTCCCACGCCCGAGTTTTTGCCTCAGCAACCACCCGAGCCGCATGCCGCTTGGACTGCCGGTACCTATCTGCTGCTTCCGGGGTCCCACAGGCCAAAAAGGCCCAATAGGACTCCTTCTTCAGCTTGACAGCATCCCTCACCGCCGGTGTCCACCACCGGGTTCGAGGGTTGCCACCACGACAGGCACCAACAACCTTGCGGCCACAACTCTGATAAGCTACCTCGACAATAGAGGCGCAGAACATGGCCCACTCTGACTCAATGTCCCCCGACTCCCTCGGAACGTGTTCAAAGCTCTCCCGGAGGTGGGAGTTAAAGCTCCGTCTTACGGGAGACTCTGCCAGATGTTCCCAGCAGACCCTCATAATACGTTTGGGTCTACCAGGTCTGACCGGCATCCTCCCCCACCATCGGAGCCAACTCACCATCAGGTAGTGGTCAGTTGACAGCTCCGTCCCTCTCTTCACCCGAGTGTCAATAGCCGTGTTTCCATCAAGGTTTCTAGGTGCGCATTTTGAAATCTCGCAGCACAAAAGCTTAATGGAAACGGCAAAATGCGAGGTTACTTCCTGAAATGCGCTAAAAAGTTTATACGCTCGCTTGAGGTGGTTTTTGGGATTTGAGATGCGCTAAACGACAGATGGAAACACATTTTCCGACTCATTTCTGACGTAGCGAACATTCACGTCACGTGACGTTCAGCTGTTTCCGCTCCGGACAACATGTAACATCGCTAAAACTAGTTGGCATGACAGAATAAATACAACTCGCCCGATAGCAACACGTACCTGAAATATTCTCTCCATTTTGACGAGATGTGTGGCCGGGTTCTGTTTTCAACCGCTACTTCCTGTTTACTGTAGACATGCGCAGTGCTGACGTCTGACGTAATGACGCTGACGTCTGACGTAATGACGCTGTGCGCGGCTTGAAAGAAGCGCTTCAAGCCAGTAGATGGAAACACTTCTGATCTGCATTAATTTGTATTTACATATTTGCGAGGTAGCTCAAATTTCGCAATTAAAATGGATGGAAACACGGTTAGTGACATGCGGCCGCAGATCAGATGAGACGACAACAAAGTCGATCATCGAACTGCGACCTAGGGTGTCCTGGTGCCAAGAGCACATATGGACACCCTTAAGGGCGAGATACACTCGAGCGTCCTCACGATACGCCAATACGCAGCGTACGTACGCTGTGGCAAAAGCGTAGCCCCGCGTAGCCCCTCAGGGCAAGTACGCGCAAAAGTATTTTTTTACTACGCATACGCGATTCGCATACGCGATGCGCGGTGTCTGACCTAAACTTCCCCGGCGCCGGACTGTTTTGTATGTTACACAAATGAAATAAATTCCTCTTTTTTATCGCTGATCGGGCCTTTTCTTTTGTTTTTTTGCCTAAAGTCAAGTAACCGCTTCTTCCTCCGTTCACTCGATGAATGAAATGAATGAATTCAGGTCCTACCTGGGTGCGCGATGTTTTATATATTCCCTGGTGGGCTGTGGTGGGCTGTGGGCTGCAGGAAAAGCACTCCCTGTTATTATTTTTATTTCTGAGAGAACTTTTTATAACATATATAGTAGAAAGACCGTATCAGAACACCGCAGAAGTCTGAGCGAGCTGCTCATGATAGGTTTCACTTTGAGCTGACTGAAATCTGTCAATCATTTCAGTAGGCGTGTCAAAGTGACCAATCAGCGAGCTCAGTTGAGTCCTCTCCGTGCTCAGCTGCTCATATTACAACAAGGAGAACGCGAGCGTTTGGAGCGAAAAACTAGCGGAAGTGACGGTACGGAGGAAATGACGTTAGAATTTGGAGCGAAAACACGAGAATCTACGCGAGAACGAAAGCCGAGCTGTAGCAGCGGCTCTGTATACGCGCGTATACGCGCGTATACGGAGTCTGCTTCAGTGTATCTCGGCCTTTATGCCTGAACATGGTGTTCTTTATGGACAATCCATGACGAGCACAGAAGTCCAATAACAGAACACCACTCTGGTTCAGATCAGGGGGGCCGTTCCTCCCAACCACACCCCTCCAGGTCTCACTATCATTGCCCTCGTGAGCGTTAAGTCCCCCCAGTAGAACAAGGGAGTCCCCAGGAAGCGCACTCTCCAATACCCCCTCCAAGGACTCCAAAAAGTGTGGATAATCTGCACTACCGTTTGGCGCATAGGCACAAACAACAGTCAGAGCCTGTCCCCCAACAGTAGGCGAAGGGAGGCTACCCTCTCGTTCACCGGGGTGAACCCCAACGTACAGGCACCAAGATGGGGGGTAACAAGTATGCCCACTCCTGCCTGGCGCCTTTCACCAGGGGCAACTCCAGAGTGGAAGAGTGTCCAACCCCTCTCAAGGAAACTGGTTCCAGAGCCAGAGCCATGCGTTGAGGTGAGTCCGACTATTTCTAGCCAGAACCTCTCAACCTCATACACACTAGCTCAGGCTCCTTCCCCACCAGAGAGGTGACATTCCATGTCCCAATGGCCAGCTTCTGTAGCCGAGGATCAGACCGCCAGGGTCCCCGCCCTCGGCCACCACCCATCCCACATTGCACCGACCCCTTTGGCCCCTCCCATAGGTGGTGAGCCCATGGGAAGGGGGACCCACGTCTCCTCTTCGGGCTGTGCCCGGCCGAGTTCCATGGGTAAAAGCCCGGCCATCAGGCGCTCGCCAACGTGCCCCTACTCCGGGCCTGGCTCCAGAGTGGGGCCCTGGTGACCCGCGTCCGGGCGA